>JAPEVW010000024.1:2595100-2625100 GCA_027921565.1 Artemia sinica
TGGAAACCACGATTTCTTATATTTTTCTTTTGGCTACTTCAAAATTGTAAAGTTTTAAGAAAGTTTTCAATTTTGTCAGTGTTGCCACGTTGAACCGTGAAAAAAAGCGAAACTAATTGGTTAAGTTTGACACCCTTTCTTTCTGAAATAAATCAGAGCTTAATGACATGGGGATTCCCAAACCACTACAACCTCATCAGTTTCATGCTGTTATTTTGATTTGGAGCCCGTTATTACTAAAACTGCATAACTGCATCTTGAGTTTTTTTTTTTCATTGAGAATTTAATTCCTACTTTGTCAAGATATATTGTTCTAAATTCAATTGAGCAAATCCAATGAATCATATTTTCTTTTTATTACCCTTAGTGCTTTGGGTGAAAAGAAAAAAAAAAATAAATCAGTCTTTTATTTCAGTCACACAAGTATAAAAAAGCAACATATGAATGCTCAAAAACAAATTAGTCTTTTTCTTCGCCAAGAGTTTTGTCTCTTCAGCTGTAATTTCGGCCAAATATTTTAATTTTAAATGTCAAATCTTCGGTAATCGCAATGTAGCGCTGCTAGCCAAATTCTTCTCAATAGTTTTCCTTCATCTGAAAAACACCACCCCCAAGTTATTACCCAGATAGGAACCAATTCCTGTGTTACTGTGCTGATTATTTTTTCCTTATTGGGGATCTGCTTTTACTTCTTTTCTGTATTGGTTTTGCCTACAATACTCTCAATCATTGAATAAAGTCTTGGAAAGGACGGAGGTCTTATTATCTTTTAGCATGACGAGAATATTTACTGGTATTTTCTTTAAAATTTACTTTTGCTGGAGTTATACCATTTATTTCACTTTTGGCTGGCAGATTCGGCAGTTTTTAAATCGTCTGATTTCTCCTCTTCCTTCTTTCCTTCAATGGAAATTTCGTTTCCGTAGAACATTTTTAGGCACCCATAAGTGTAAGTGCTATTTAGTGCAGGAAAGTGGGGGCCATTACGCTTCATAAATTTCATAGCTCTTCCTGCGTTTCTCATTGTACCTGTATAAATTGCAATTTCTTGCATTTTGTTTCGGTGGAAGAAGATTGCTTATAGTAACCTTTCTTAGAATTGTGGTGTCGATTCCAAGGCCTTGGATGTCCATCTCTATGAAAATTTCATATTTGAAGTAAAGAAATCTGTGGCCAAATTCTTAAAGCTTTGATCTTCTTTCGCTTGAAATACTTGTTTGAAAGGAGGAGATTCGTTTGGTTTTAATTGGATGAAGTCCTCATACCTAAATAATGTTTGTTGCAGCCATTAGTTCTTTGCGTCCGTCCTCCAATTTTGTTTTTGCTATCATTGGTACCTTGAGTGAGTCACCCACTAAAAGAAAACAAAATAAATCAGTCTTTTATACAAATCAAAGAAGTATAAACAAAAATCATATGAATGCTCAAAAACAATTTTCAAAAAACAAAAAATTTTCTTCGTTAAGGTTGATTTTATATCAGGCATTTGAGCTCAAAAACATTCCTTCAAAAAACAAAAAATTTCTTCTTACTTAGGATTGAGCTCCTTTTTTCTTCGTCCTTCCTTCAAACATTTCTCTGCCTACTTAAGTCATATTATGTAACACATCCCTATCCGGTTGTTTTAGTGCTGTGCACAGTGCTGGGATTAATCTAACTTCTCTTGCGACATAGCCTGGAAATGTGGATCGCATAACAAGAAACTCGGCATTTATGAGATTTGACGAGATGTCTTTAAATTCAGATTAGTTTCTTCATTAATCTTTAGTTTCCGACAAGGACACGGAACATTATTTGTATATGGATCAAATTCTACAAGTTGACCCTTATCTGATTTTCTACCTCTACAGGTATCAAAAATAAAAATTTTTGGTATCCCAAAAGGGTAGAAACTTGGTCTTTGTTGGCGGCATGAAAAGCTTCCATGAAGATTTCACCGTCATACATCTTGTCTTAGACTGCAACTAAGTTGCAATTGTCTCCAAGACTGCTCACGTAGACTAGTGAACAGTCATGATCATCAAAGTTTTGGCTTAAGAAGTGACTCGTTATTTTTTTAATTTGATCTAGGGCTAGATTTTTAAAAAAGTGGACAATTCGTTTGGTTTTATTGGATGAAGTCCTCATACCTAAATAATGTTTGTTGCAGCCATTAGTTCTTTGCGTCCGTCCTCCAATTTTGTTTTGCAATCCTTGGTGCCTTGAGTGCGTCACCCACCAAAAGAAAACAAAATAAATCAGTCTTTTATTAATGGCAAAGAAGTACAAGCAAACATATGAATGCTCAAGAACATTTAAATAGATATGTCCACAAAAAAAAAAAAAAATTAACAAAACTACAATGTAAACTCATCAGCAGCTAAACCTAGCAAAACAGGGAGACGCAAACAAATTAGAAGTACGAAAAGAGTGACAAGCTCGTTCTCATATTCTACCAAGCAGGACACCTGTGCATAGTAGCAGACTTTAACAGTTGTTCGAAAGTTATTAGCAACTTATTTTGTTGTAATAGTAAAAATCTGAGACCTAACGTCTGTACCTGAATGGGCAAATGACAGAGGCCATGAAAAAAAGTTCTTTACTCTCAGTTACAGCAAAGTTTGATATTCTACATATTCTACTTGAACTGTTAGTAACTAAATCTAGGGCGAAAAAATTATCGCAATAAGGTTAAAATAGATGTTGTTCTTCAACAGCAATATCTGCATTGCAAAAAATTCAAATAAGCACATTAAATCACTTGAATGGTCTACAGCTTAGTTCTTTGACTTAAGTATTATTAAGTGTACACGGCCCCAGCTCTGCTAGGATTCACACAGCCACGGTATTGCGAGAGAGACGGCGATATACGTTTTTGGTGAATATGACTATTTTACTAAATATTGTCGTTAGTTTCAATGATATTTTAAGAAGACCCATGAAATTTTAAGAAGATACTGAACGAGTTGCAAATTTTAACTCTTGGAGACGTCCTTCTTCGTCACACCAGACAGCTTTTTTCGTCGCATCAGAAAACTTTCCCCCAATTATTTGCCACATCGGTACCAATTTCGTTGTCCCTCTACTAATTATTTTCTTTGTTTATGATCCAACTAACTTTGTTTTAGGAAAAATGGTTCAAAGTCATTAAACAATAATTCAGAATAAGAGGTGACATTATCTTTGGCACGAAAAGTAGATTTTCTCGTTTTTTTTTTAAAACCTTTTGGCATTGGCTGTAGTTTTCACACCTTCTGATTTTTCCTGATGGGTGTTTTACTAAACAGAGTCTTCAATCCTGTAGGTGATTTTTTGGCCCCATTGATGGTAAACGCTTTCATAAAGGAGGGAAGTGGGAGAAACTTTGATTAGGTGTCTTTGGGGGGATGGCAGCCAATAAAGACATGGGAGAGGGGGACTGGTTGCCTCAGACCACTTTCCAGCGTCTCCCTCAGCATGCCCTGAAAGTTTGAACTTAATACCCTCAGCCGTTCTCGACAAATTGCAAATATGGATTTTTCACAAACTTGATACACATAGTGTCTTTTGATTTACCCAAACATGTCTCTGAATCAGTGCTGAGGATAGGGGCACCTAAGAGGGCAAAAATGGGAGAATGGTTGCCCTCCAATATTCCTCAGTACTTACTACTCTCAGCCGTTCCTTAAATATTAGTCATATTCCCTTTCGAGAACCAGCAAGCACATAGTGCATTTTGAGAGTGTTCAGCATCCCTATCAACAATTCCTTAAAGTTTCACCTTATTACTCGAATCCTGTTTAGAGACCCAGGAGCAAAAGCCCTTTTTTTCCAATAAAAATCTTTAAGTGTTAACAGTGGACAGCTTGCATAGCTTATAGTCCTTGACCAGGGTCTGGAGAGTGTCAAACCCAGAGATACAGTTACTGGACCTTTCGACTATTTTGAAAAGAAACAATTATTTAAAAGTTTTGATTGGATGCAATTAGGAAAGGAAGGCTGTGGGAGGGGATCTGGCTGTTCTCCGACCACTTTCGACCCTTAAAAGGGGTAATAAAACCTCCAATCATTCCTATTCAAAAGATACCCTCAGCTGTTCCTTAGACCTTGCTAATACGCCCCTTTGGACAACCATCATGCACACGGAGTGCTTTGATTGTGTTCAGCATCACTCTCAAAAGCTGTGGGGAGTTCAGTCATCCTCATAAATCTAGTTATTTGACCTTGAGGACTATTTTGAATAAGATTACTTTCAAGATTTTGATGGAATATTTGCAGAGGGAGGGCAGCTGAAAAGGACATGGAAGGCGGGCTAACAGCCTTTCAACCACTTTGCAACATCCCCTCAATATGTACTGAAAGTGTCACTTAATAACCACCCTCAGATATTCTTAAGATATTGCAGATCCTCCTTTCTGATGAACTGGAATCAAATATGTACTGAAAGTGTCAACTTAATAGCCACCCTCAGATATTCTTAAGATATTGCAGATCCTCCTTTCTGATGAACTGGAATCAAATATTGGCCTTTTGATTTAGTTCAACATACCCCTGAACGCTCTCCAAAGTTTCGCCTTAATACCCTTAGCCTTTTTGGATACACCCAGAATCAAACATTTCTTTCAATTCAGAAGTTTCGGCATTCTCATCGCAGCACCAAGCCGCCTGAGGCCAACACAGCTACGCACGCTCCTCCTCCACCCCAATCTATTCAAAGCCTCCCTTTTTACACCCGCCCACGAAGTTCCCATTTCCTTTAAATCTTTCTTTATGACGTCCTCCCACCCAGACGAGGACGACCTGCTTTCCGTTTAGCCCTAGATGGTTGGCCGAAAAAAACAATCTTTGGCAATCTGTCATCCTTCATCCGCACAACATGCCCTAACCACCTCAACCTTTCTTTCATTATAGACCTAGAAAGCGGTATTGAACCACATTTTTCGTATAGCCTATCGTTTGAAATACGGTCAGTCAGCCGGGTACCCAGAACCAATCCTTAAGCAATTTCTCTGGAAAACATCTAGCAAATCTTCATCCGCTTTTCCAAGCGTCCATGCTTCAATACACCTTATGACATTTTTCATTATTAGTGTTTTGTTTTGCTTTTTTATTGTTATTTTTATCACTGTTTTATCTTTAGTAGTTTTATTCTTTATTCTTCATTACTCCGCTTGTAATTTTGTATCTTTAAAGTGGACAACAAAACACATTCACTGATTCATTTCCCCTTTTCCTCATGATAAATCCTGCGTTTTTAAACAATGGAAAAATAGCATAATTAATCTTCCTTGCCTCATGGCTCTGGGGGTATTTCATCCCTGGAGGCATCATTAAACAAAATGATAATTCAAAATTTTTATCAGTAATGAGCAGATGGGACACCTAAAAAGGACAAGGAGTAGGAAAGGGAGGAGGTTTTTTGCCCTCCAGTCCTTCTTCGACATCCCACAGTACCCCTTAAAAGTTTCAACTTAACAGCTTCAGCTGCTTCTTAGATATTATAGATATCGCTGACACTCCCTTTTAACAACTAGCAAGCACATTGTGTGTTTTGATTGTGTATGGTATCCCTTTCAACGTTTCCTTAAAGTTTCATTCTAATACCATAAGTCTTTGTGGAGACCCTGGATCAAACATGCCCTTTTTGGAATATAAAACCTTATATGTTAACAATGGTAACTCACATAACTTACCGCCCTTGCCCTGGGAATCTGGGAATGTTTTGTCAACCCAGGAGGCATATTTATTTACTTTGAACTATTTTGAACAAAATGGCTATCTCAAAATTTTAATGGGTGCAGTTGGTGAAACAAAGGCGTGGGGGGGAGCTACTTGTCCTCTGATCCCTTTTGACTCTTAAAATGGTACTAGAAATTTCGAATTTAATCGATAGAATCCCCCTCCAAAGTTTTTACAACCACCCCTTCTACTAAAGTGCCCCTGGAAAAAATATAATAATTAATAAATAAACAATAATACATTGAAACCTTATGGCTCTTTACTATAGGCAATGCAATTGCCTTGTCACTGATTCCTTTTTTGATTTTTTTTCTTCTCTTTCGATCTGTTCGTATTGTTGTTTTATTAGGAGTATTTGTATTTTAACACTGAAGGCACATAGTTTGACACAGCAAATCATTTCTCCGATTAATTCTTTCCTTTATCTTCCTATTGGCCATAGGTTCATGGTTTTCTCAAGATTTTTTTTTTTTTTTTTGTCATGATAAGATATATTGTTTTTAAACCCTTTGCACCTTTGTTAAACTAGTTATATATTATAATCCCACAGCATAGCATATTGGTTTATATTTTGAACAATATAACCATATATATAGAAAAAATGTGCTCTTGCATTATTTTATTTCCTGTGGCCTGGAAATTCCAATCTGAACTATTTAATTAAATTTTATATTTAATTTCATTTAGTTTTGCAGCAGCAAAGCAGTCGGAATACGGATATTGATTTTGGAAAAAATCAATATCCATCTTCTAAAAATAAGCTAAAAAAAAATCAATATCATCAAAAATCAATTTGGAAAAAATTTGGAAAAAAAAAATGTATGGATAATAAATTCCATTTTGTCTTTTCTTATAGTTTTAGTTTATTAATGGAGGATGACAAATTTTATATAGTTTCCGAGCTAAAATATATATTTATCCCTCTCGGATTATAAACTAAGGCTAATTAGCATAATAAGTTCTTAAATGTACTACGTTCCTTTAAATATTTTGCATTATCTTGCAGGGTAGTCCCAAAACTGTGATAAATAAAACTGAAAAATGTGTGGTGGACTATGAAAGAGTGTTCATACTTAGTTTTTAAATTATGTGGGCTAAATTGTGTGTGCTTAAAAAACCCGTTAGGTACCTAAGAACCTGGGCAACATCAAAATACTGATTTCTTTTTACACTAAATGATTGGTACATTAACATAAGACCAACAGTTAATACACATTTCGATTTTTGGTTTTATGCTTGTTATATGGACTTAGTTAAATTTTCCTCTGAAAACATCAAATTGGTCAATCCTTGTCTGATTAATCAAAAATATCTCTATCAAAATTTGTAAACATGTGTCAAAAAACAACAAAAAGAAATACATGAAATAACAGAAAATAACACTTTACAGTCTACCCAAACCTTCTGTGCTATAAACCTTCTATTGTTTTGTGGGCTAAATTGTGTGGGCTTAGTTTCTATTGTTTTTTTTTTGTTTGTTTTTTTTTTTTTTTTACTTATATGTTGTATAAGACTGATGATAAGTGTTTATTATGTAAACTTATAACATGAAAAGGGCCATGACAGAATGTATTTATGAACAAAAGGCTTTGCTTTATATAGCCTTAACAATATATTTCCATTAGTAAATCTCATGATAAATCATAGGTTCATTGTTCAGATGAGTTTTTGCAATCTCAATTTTCTGAAAATTTGGTTTTGTCTGTGATTTGGTTCAATATTGGATTAAAAAAATGTATGGTACTTATGTGTTAAAGCCATCACATTCATGTTCTTGGTCTGACAGAACCGGTTTCTTTCTGTATTAAATAAAAAACACAAGTTTTTTAACTGAAAGTAAGGAGCGATATTAAAACTTAAAACGAACAGAAATTATTCCGTATATGAAAGGGGATGTCCCCTCCTCAAACGCCCCGCTCTTTACGCTAAAGTTTGACTCTTTATCACAACTCTAATTTATAAAGCAATAAAAACTTTAGCGTCAAGAGCGGGGCGTTGAGGAGGGGACAGCCCCTTTCATCTACAGAATAGTTTCTGTTCGTTTTAATTTTTATTGTCGCTACTTACATTCAGTTAAAAAAAAAATTGTTTTTTATATAATTTCTGAACGTTTTGAATGAATGCAGGTTTTGAACTTGGCTCACCGTACATGAATAATTAAAACAAAATTTTACATATTAATTTTACTTTTTTTAACTAATAATAACCTTAGAACAACTTAAGTTTGATTTTTGTTCCTTTTGTTTAAGGATGACTCCTCAATCACAAAGGCTGTTTAATTAGAACAATAACCTCTTAGAAACTTTAGCATAAGAGACAGCTATTAAAGAAAGGCAACCTGTCTCATATACGTAATATTTTCTGTTCGTTTAAGTTTTTAATATTGCTTCTTACTTTCAGTTAAAAAAAACTTGTTTTTTTTATTTAATTGCTGATCGTTTTATAAATAATTTCGGGAAATCCAGCTCCCCCTCCTTGAAAAATCCTTTCCCCCACGAGAAATTTCTCCATGGAAAAATTCTCCCACGTAACTTAAACTAGCAGAACTGATTCTATAAGCCATAGTAACAAAAACGGCAAAGAGATCGAAACTATTTGTATGAAAATGAGAGTCACAAGTTGAGCAATTCTTAAATGATTGAAAGGAATGAAAGCAAAGATCTTTAAAAAGATATACATAATAATTTATGTTCGTTTAAAGTTTGAATATTATTCTTTACTTCCAGTTCGAAAAAAAAAAAAATGTTTTTTTATTTAATAACAACCACAAGCCGAAGAGATAAAATATCAATCCTCCGACCCCCCCCCCCTCCCCTTCCGCCACAGAAAAAAAAACCTGAAAACGTCTGTATATTTACCAATGACCAATACTATATGTAAACAATAAGCAAAGAATATAATTTTGCAATAAACAAAGATACCACGGATTTAAAGTGCTGTTTTGAAGACAGTTGAAATTGCGTGGAAATTTTGAAAAAAAGACACTGAACTGTGGAATCGGGATTCAGTGGAATTTTTTTTTCTCCCAAATTTGCTTTTTTTTTTCCCCCTGAATTTTGAAGCTGTTTGTTGGTAATTATTACAATTTTTGGAATACCGCGGAAAAAATGTTGCAGATTTAAAGTTGTAATTAAAGTCAGTTGGTGAAATTGCATGGAAATTATGAAAAACGACATTTTGGACTCGGGAATTAGGATTCAGTGAATTTTTTTTCAGAAACTTTTCTTTTTCCTGAATTTTGAAGTTGCTTGTTGGTAATTATTGAAATTTTGGATCTGTTCGTTATTTTGATACGGTGTAATACTTACGGTTCGTTTATTTACTCGCAAGTCATCGGGTTCGCCAAAGAAATTGCCAATTAATCCTGGAATTGATCATCGTTTACGATCGATTCGCGTTCCAACTTCGGCCGTACGTCATATAGGACGGTTTTTAGAGCGCGTAGTGACGGAGGTCAGTCCGAATACATCCCAACTCGTGAAAGGTTACCTTTGAGGAGTCCAATTCATCTTATTGCACCCGTTCTTCGCATTCTGATAGTATAACCACTGTGGCCGTTTCTGATAACGAGCATCTTTTGCTGCTCCAGAATCCTCTCAATTCAGAGACTTCTGATTCGTCTGAATCCTTAAATATTGCAACTCCCTGTGTATAACGAGGAGAGACAGTCTTATCGAAGTTTTCGGTTCACCAGTTTTACCATCACCTTCCCCGGCTCTGCATTTTTTAGCTATGTCGATCCGAACATGGCCAACGTGAGAGTTTCACCTTCAAGTCAAGCTCCCTTGATACTGACGACGCAGTGCCTACAAGTTGCGACAACCTCATTTGATGGTTCCATCTCTTAGGAACACACCAAGCACATTAAACCCCGAAAACATTGATGGAAATATCGGAGCAACACCAAAATCAACATCAGATGCCAATGGAAATTTCCATGACAGTTTCCAACAGCAGCAGAATTCTCGGGTTCAGCAGCTTTTTTCAATCTGAATCTTATCCTCTGATAAATCATCTGCTACACAATCATCTGCTAAGCTGCTACACAAGAAAGATGGCGACAGGAGGACATCATCATGCAGGAAAGTCTGCAAAAAGAAGAGATCAAGATGAGGAAGCAGGAATTGGAGTAGCAAAAGAAAACTCATTTCAACATCAAGGAATGTCTAGATTCAACAGATGAGAGAATCAGTATACTTACCTAGCAACGTTCAAGGTGACCACAACATCACTTGATTGTGACAAAGTCAGTTTGGGTTCCAAGACTTTTACCTCTCATCACCCCTAAGGCACAAAAAGCAATTCATACTCTTAGTCGGAATGAAGCCAGGAATTACAAGAAGGTCAAAAAAAGCAATTTTAGCGAAGTTTCAAGTAAACGAGGAGTACTACCGACAAAAGTTCAGATTTCGTTGGAAACAGTTTCAACGAAAGCTGTCATTCTCTCTTGTGAAGTATCGCGACAAATGGCTCAAAATCCCATCAGACCTAGTGAACATCAACGATGTTATACAGATGAGAACATTACTGGTCAACACGTTGGAGTTCATAGCACTTGAGCAGTTCTACAACTGTATCAACAACGAATTTTGCGGAATTTTGTGGTCCAGCAAAAACCAACAAATCTGGAATCAGCAATAAAAGCTGCAGACCAGTATGTTCTTTCGATCAAGTTGGTTAAAGATGATATAGAACCTAATGACGGAACTGAAGAAAAGCCGCACAGCACAAGCCCACGATCAAGGAAATAACTTTCGTCAACTGAGTGCTTGTACTGCTATAAGAGGGTCATCGCATTGCCGATTGCCCAAAGAAGTCTGGTGTGAAAGAAGCTACATTAGATTCAAACAGCAAAATTGCACGCCCGGAGCAGACACACACACAACCCAAGTCCGAGGCGGCAAAATGATTCAGCAGTTTAGCCCAAAGTCAGGAGAAGCCAAGCCAAGAAAAACCGTAAAGTCAGAGGCAAAACTGAACTGTTATCCTGTCAAATCATCATGGATTCCAGCACCAATGTAAGATTGGTTCGAGCCAATCTCCTTCCCACAGAAGCCCGTGCCCTCAAGGGTAGATGTCGTTTCAACTGTGTGTTTGGTGACAAACATCAAGCCCCAACTGCATCTGTGGAAATCGAGCTCACTTCTCAGGATAGTTCTACTATCACTCAAGTAATAGATGTTGGTGTAGTGGAAAATCTGCTGGTAGATTTCCTTCTTGGGTATGATTTTGAGGAGGTCACTAAACTCATCGAGTTTAAAACAGCCCAGAAAACTTCTGATCCAGCATCCATGGCAGTCGCTCGGTCTAAAGCCAAAGAGTCATATGAGGAGACTACTTTAGTCGGGACTGCAGCTCCAATTTCAATGAGTGATGAATCTTCAGTCCCAAGTGATTATTCCAAACCTCACTTGGGGAACTTCAAAGACAGCCTCTTCTCAGTAGCTAATCCTCAGTCCTCATATCCTGGAGAAATCCCAATGCGTCTCCTTCGTGAATTTGCGCCCTTCCTTGCTACCCTCTCGCTAGTATCATCAACCTTTGCATAATACTCGGCGAATATCCCAATCACTGGAAAAAATCCTACATCAAAGTGATCCCTAAGGAATCCCCGCCAAAATCATAGGATGACTTAAGGCCTATCTCCCTGACTCCCTGCATGGCCAAGGTAACAGAGACCTTCGTTGCAAGACTGATGATGATTGATATATAACCAAATATAGACCCTTTCCAGTACGGATGCATCAGTGGCTCCAACACGTCAGTGTACTTAGTGCGTCTGTATGACGACATTCTATCGTGGCTCGAGAAAGGGAAAAGCTTCGTAGACTTGGCCCTAGCTGATTACAGAAATCCTATCGATCTCATCAAGCACATTACGGCTCTCAATAACCTAAGTGAAATGGGCGCCAAAAGTGACTTGCTGCGAAGGTCAAAAAGCAATTATTAAAAAGTATGAAATAATGTTAGTAAGCCAGTAAGAAAATATGTTGGAAATCAAAGTTTAATTTTACCAGGGTATTACGGATTAGATTTAAATGTGAAAATATGTGATAAGAATGTAAAGATAGGGAAATGACTAGTATTGTGGACTGTTAAGCGTTGGTTCTTGTAGTGTTCTACCAGATTATTAGTTTATTAAATCCAGGCATCTAGAATAAAAAGCATAATAAGTAACTGCAAGCACAATAACAAAAAAGCATAATAAGCAACTGCAAGCATATACAAGCACTAGAAGCATAAGCACAGCAATCATGCATGATGTTACATCCTCCTTCTTCTATAAGAGAAGCTTAACGTTGCTTACAGCCAGTGGAGGATGAACTGTTGGTACTGTTACTAACATCCACAAGAGAAGGCGCTAGGTTCGCTTCTCCTCAACCTCTACTACACAGACTAGAACACTAAGGGCTATGCACGTGGTACTGCTAGCAAACATGTCTGGAGAAGGTGCTAGGCTTACTCCTCACCAGGCAAAATATACACTACATACACACTTCCACTTCTCTTCTTTTGAGAGTTGGGTAATGTCACAAGTTTAGTTTGATTGGTGGCTTAATTTGCCTTCCGTATCTGGTTTGGGTCAACTGGTGCCTCCGCTAGTATGCTATCTTTGATTTTGTTTGAGCCATTGCTGGTATGAGGCAGGGCTATTCTGTTGGGTGAGTTGATGTTGGATGAATGCAATAGGCAGTGTCTCATCTGTATGAGTTAAGTCAGATATTAGATTGCTTGCTGGTGGAGTGGCAGTATCCTGCCCACTGTACTGTCTGCTTTGTAGGGGGGCGATGGCAAGCAATTGATATGTGCTTCCGATTCCTGTGTAGGATGGTTTCAGCTTCGGTTGCGATATGGAACGATCTGGGGCAAGCTGCTGGCGTTTTGGATGGTGGCAGTGCTCCACTGACTATCTGTTTGTTTCTAGTAAGCCACAGTGTCACCTTGGAGTGTGGGCCAAACATGCATGTATGTCATTCTGCGATTTCTGTCTTGATTGTGCCTCTTTCCTCTCAGCAGGTATTTGTTGGTTGGAACAACCTGTTTCCATAGGTGTTTTCTGTGCAGGTTAAGGTGGAGCGTAATTGGCGGCTCAACAATAGCTACGTAGGAGCGGCGTAGCTGTCAACGGGTGTATTCCTCCTGTGTTTCTAGGAGACCCAGGTATGGGTCATCTCCACCTTCAGTTGCCTTGGTGAAGATGTTCTTGCTGTGTGAACAGCCTTTTCTACCCCCCCAGCCTGTTAGACTGAGGGTAGATAGGGCAGGAGGAGGTCTTGTGTTTTATACCCCAAGTCCTGTACAAACTGTTTAAACTCTGAGGATGCGTATTGTGTTCCATTGTCTGACATGATTGTATGAGGAATGCCATGTCGGAAAAAATGTGTTTTGAGTTTGCTGCTGTGACTTTCTTGGATGTTAAGTTCCTCAGCCTGTAAACTTAAAAAACGGCTATGGTAGTCGACTGTTATAAGGTATTTTCCTTCGTTCCAATCATAAATGTCTGAGGCTACCTGCTATTATGGTGCTAATGGAATCTGTGAGTTTATAAGAGGTTCTTTCTGATTGTTGTGGCTATTTTTCTGGTAGTCTGGACAGTTTGTGATTAGTGCTTCAATGTCACTGTTCATCTTTGGCCAGTAAACGAGCATCCTGGCGCTTTGTTTCGTATTTTCCATACCAAGGCGTAAGACGTGGAGCTGCTCGAGGATGTTGGGTCGCATCTTCAGGGGAATAGCGATTCTGTCATCCTTGAATATGATGCCATTCATGTATGATAATTCGTGCTGAGGGTTCCAGTATGCAAGAAGGTTTGTAGCACATTGCTTTCTAGTGCTGAACCACCCGCCTTGGATGGCTTCCTTGAGACCAATCAGGTGTTCATCTTCCTCTGTGTGGAGTTGTATTTCCTCGAGTCTTGCATCACTAACAGGAAGAACACGTGCAATCTGCTGGACATACACTTCGATTTCCCTATGGAGCTTCTCCTCGACATCAGGGAGGTGCAACCTTGATAGCGTGTCTGCGACTGCGATTTCTGTCCCTGGTCTGTCAGACGAACTCTAGATAAGGCTGCATCTGGAGCATCATTCGCTGGGGTCTGGCAGGGGCTTTTTGAAGTGGATTTCGGAGGATAGTCTCAAGTGGACGATGGTCTGTTGTTGCTACCAAATACTATTGCATATAGCTCCTTTCCCAGTTGTGAGTATTTTCTGTTCAGCTTTGCTTAGAGAGCGTGACGCGTATGCCATGGCATTACCATCTGACAAGATATATGCTCCTAGACCATGTGACGAAGCATCCACAGTGAGATCGATTGACTTGCATGAGTGGTCAAAGAGTGCTAAGTTTGAGACTGTTGAATCTTTGATATTTTCAAGGCTTGGCCGTGTTCTTTGGCCCAAGTGAATTTTGTGGATTTGCTGAGGTTGCGTAGGATTTTGTTCTGTGTTGATAGGTTTGGAATGTATTTTGCAAGGTAGTTTAACATTTCCACAGGGTTGCAAGTTCTTCTTAGTTTGATGGCGTAAAATGTTGTTGATGGCTTCAAGTGTAAGGATCTGGCTGCATCCCTTGTTTTACACTAATAACATATCCGAAGTAGGCCACCCTTGTCATACTAAAGTGACATTTCCATTTGTTGAATCTGATGCCCTTTTCTCTGGCTCTGTCAAGTACAGCTGTCAATCGCTTGTTATGTTCCTCAAAGTTGGCCCAAAAAAATAGAAGATTATCAATGATGACAGCAAAACCGTCTAATCCCTCAAAAGTCTCTTCAATTCCTTCTTTGGAACTCATTCTTGGTAGATTGATGCCAAATGACATCCGTTTGAAACGGTATCTGCCAAAGATGGTGTTGAATGTGGTTAGATCTGCAGATTTCATCATCTAAGGCTAGCGATCAATACCCTGATCTTGCACCCAACTTGCTCAAATACTTTACTCCATGAAGTTTTGATGAGAAATCTTCCAGGGAGGGAATAGGGTAGAATGGTGTTTGGATTTGACTTATTTAAATCAACAGGGTCGATACATATTCGTAGACTACCATCCTTTTTTTCTACGGCGACCATCGAATTAACCCAGTCAGCTAGCTTGGATATTTTTTTTTCAATTATACCTTGTTCTTCCATGCAATTAAGTTCTGCCTCTAGTTTTCCTCGACGTGATGATGGGATTCTTCTTGCTGGGTATGCTGTAGGGACCGTTGTTGCCACCAGGCGCCTCCCATTTTCTATTTCCAATCCCAGCTGGTTTCCTTCTCCTCCCTTCGCTCCGCCCTCTGTATTCCCCGTTTTACCCCCACCCATCTAGAAAGAAAGGTTCCCAGCTCACCCCCGTCCCCCCAGCAACTATCTAGAAATTGTTGTTTTAGAGCAGGCGCGGTGCTTTGCTTGTACTGGTGGATATTGTGGTCGGGATCTGGGAGACCCACTTCCCTCTTCTTCTCTTCAAATTTTCTCAACTTGCCACACGCCTAAAAACACACAGCCTCACGAAGAAGACAAGGATTAAAGAATACCCGTCGTCGGAATCTTCACTACCAAAGTTTTTTTCTACGCTAACGTGGAAAGTCTCAACCCAGATAAGGTAGTTGAAGTAGAAACCCTAGCAAGATCCTTAAGTCAACTGTACTGGTGGTAACAGAAGTCCACCACCAAAACATCAATCTTCTCAAATCAATGGTTTTAAATAAAATATTTGAAGTTTATACCAGATACTCATTCCTTGAGAAAAAGAGGCGGTGGTGTTTTGGAATCTATGCCCATGAAAAGTTAGCTACAAGTGTTATTGATGTTCCTTGTCTTGAATCCCATGACAAAATGATGGCGGCTAAGAATCCAACCCTAAAAGACTTCCAAGGAGAATCAATGGTTTGGCTATGTGTGCTTTCTATTACTCGCCTGGCCAGCCCTCCAAAAACAGAGGAAAAGGTTTCTTGAACAGCTCCACCTGAGTGCCGAATACGTTTCAGGTAAGTGGCCCGGATGTGCGATGTTTGTTCTCGGTGATGGTAATGAAATGAAACTAGAAGATCTTACGTTTGAGTTAAATAATGCTATAAATTTCTAACTACGAAAGGAGGAACATCACTTGACATAATCGCTACAAATATGACCAAATATCACTAAAGTCCCACCAGACGGCCCGCCCCTTGGTGGCAGCTACCATTTCTCACTTGAGCTAAATCCAAGTTGAACAGCGTGAAAATAACGTACACGACGAAGACAACCAACCGACCCAATCACTGATATCGGTTTGTTCGAGTTTGGGAACTGGATAAATCGAGAAAGTTGGATAGATGTATTGAATGTCAGCATTGTTGATTCAAAGCAGGAATTCTTCAAAATACTCTACTAGAAAAATTCTGTGCAGTTACTTCCCCGAGAGAAAAGTGAAGTCCTTCTCCGCCAGACCGTCCGTACATTTCGAAGGATGTTTAAAACGCTGATTGCTGAGAAACGAAGATTGTTCAAAGAGGGGAAACAACAACAAGCTATTCTTTTGAAGAACAAAATTTCGCAAACTGACACGCCCAGGCGGCAAAAGACTACTATCAAGGTAAAGTAAATGATTTGTTCCAATTCAAACCCCAACAGTGGTATAAAAAAGTAAAGAAAAGAAGGAAAAGAAAACTAAGTGTGTCGATTTCAAACTTGAATGATACAGATACCAAGATGGCAAACAAACTTAACGCTCACCTAGATAGTATTATACAAACCCTAACCTCCCTGTGTCGCGCCAGATGAAACACCACAGCCACCTCCAGACTATCAGGACTTCCCAACAATAACAGCCGGAATGGTGACCAAAAAAACTTAGAATGCTTTAAAACGAACAAGCGTAACGCCAATTGATATCCCAACCCAAATCATAAAAGCATTTCTGGATGGCAGAGTCCTATCCAGAAAGACGGAAGCATGTTGATGATCTGGCATTAACTGAAATTTGCCACAAGCACTCCCCAAGCAACGCGTATGGTATCATCGAAGACCACCGGCGGATCTAGAGGAAAATCTTTGGGGGGGGGGGGGGGCCGCGCCGGACACAGGGCGCCAAAAACTGATTATACAGGACTAATTTGATAGCTCTTTATTTATATGAAAACACTGCCAAATATGCTCATAAAGGTAAAACGTAGCAAAAGAAAATAAAAACAGTACCACACTACACAACTAAACTCAATCGGCGAGCTTTTCTGAGAGCGAACATATCGATAGCATCGTCTGTTTTCGGCAGTTCGTCTCTGTAAGTCTGCATGAGTAGTAGAGCCTCCAACCTCTCTTCAGTCATCGTGCTTCGTATTGATGAACATGTCCTGTCAACCTTTGAAAACATTCGTTCTGCTTCACAGGTTGACACAGGAAGCGTCGCGAGAATTGTCAACAATGCGAAGATGTTGGGAAATACATTTTCCTGACAACTGTTCAGCGCTGAAATAGCTGTTTTCGGTTTTTTGCACGGTTTTCTTAGACAAAATACTTGTTCCAAATCTCGAACTCGGTTTTAACGTCTATCTCCGTACCCACGAGCAGCTCCTTGTACTTTTCGTACCCTGGCTGAACGTCCTCCAGCGTTTGCCATTAACCACAGCCGGGATCAAAGCTGAAAGTTTTGCAGCATTCGTAAAATGGCAGCTGAACCGCTCCGTAAAATCAAGCAGCATGGCGTCCAGGGCTGGAATAAATGCCGAGCCATCCTATAATGACTTTCTGGATCCATCTTGGGTACCCCTGCCCGGTATGTAGAACGTGAAGCTATGCGTGGCTGCGTTACCCTTGATGGTAGCATCAATCTTTTCGGCCATTTTCAGAAGATCTTCGTAAAGCAGTCTGAATTTGGTTTTTCGGCATGTGATCGCATATCTTCCAGCATTGCCTTCACGCTGCTAATGAGGGACAAGGCTCTCACGAGTCACCATCCTTCTGTTGTAGTGACTCGGCCAAAGGTTTCATGATCGACGAAAACGAATTCAGGCAAACCAGTCCTACGAGTGTATCTGATTTTTCAATGCAGGATCGTAAAGCATAAGCTCTGCCTACTTGCCTCTCGATCGTGCCATCCTTCCATCTCCTGCAGAGCAGAAAACGATCGACGGAAGGGAGTCCCAAACACTGCTGATTGCTTCGTGTCTCTCTACAAAATCTCGTGGTACAAAGACTGACGAGTGTCTCTGTTTTAGCTTTGTCCGCGATAAGATGCTTTTTAGAAGTCTTGTTCTCTTGGCACTTGAGCTGAAGTGAGAAATTGTGTCTCGAACAACGTCTTGGCATTGCGCAGAATGGGAACTGAAACTATCTTTGAACATGAGAGATTTGTGGCATGGCTCACACAGTGGAAGTAATCTGCCAGTTCACACTGGCGTTTAACTTCAGCAGCAGCACCATTTGTCAAGCTTGCCATGCTAGCAGCTTTGTCGTATCCTTGACCAACGCACTTTGACAAATCCAGATTTGACTTCCTGACCTCACTCAACAGCAGCTTCCCGAGGCTCTTGCCGTCTAGCTTCTCTTCGATGCTTCTACCGTCGTCACTTTCCTCATCTCCAGCGAGTCTTGACAGGGTTTGAAAGGCATCGACAACTGCAAAAGGATCTTCTCGAATCACGTATCCCTGCTCTGTTTTACACACATAACGACAATTCAATTTATAACTGGGATTTATTTTACTATATACATAAAAACAAACAAACAAAATACCCCCAGAAGCAAGCTTGTGCGGGGGTAATCCCTTCTAGACGCATAAAAAATCATAATAACAAAATAAGATCCAAATAATAACTCTTTTCAATTAATATGAATACAAAATACAAGTTCTGCCCTCCAACTCAAAACTAGTACTAACATACTATACGGAGCCACTCGACAATAATCACGTACCCCCCCCCTTTTTTAGCCATTTCATTAAAAATAATAAATTACTAAACAATACGATCTCAATAAACTACGGAACAGCAGCATGTCATCCACACCTTTAAGTTCCACTGGTAAACTAATTCCAATCCCCCAACGCACTCGGACCGGCATGACGGATAGAAAAAAATGATCTTGGTCGCTTGCGGAATCGGTCTTCGAAATTCTTCCAAATTTCTAGTTCCATACTCATGAACATCACCCCCACTCACAAACATTCCCCTTAAAACAAACAGGAACACTACCATAAAGATACTTAAACATGAACTGTGTTTTATAAATTTAAAAAGACCCGATACCTCTGTAGAATCTTCAGCGTCATAAACTCATTACGAACAGATGATCCTCCTATTATCCTTACCAATCAAAAGCCTTATTGCCGAATTTTGTAGTACACGCAGGGGCAGAAGATGCGTTCCAAAAGTAGACGACCATACTAAAGAACAATATAATAGATATGGATGTACAATTGAAAAAATACAATAATCTTAATATACTAGTTGGGAGAAAATTTTTTCAGTTTACGCATAATTCCAACATTACGTGGCAAGTTTCATAGACACACAATCAATATGATCCTACAAAACTTAAAGTTTCATCAATAATAATCCCCAAATATCTAACACTCCTCTTTCGTGGAATCATTGATGTACCATTACTTAATTTATTCACCCATGGGTAATAACTTGGAGATCTGCTATATATCAATAAACTAGACTTATTACAATTAAGTTTGAAACCTTTACTTCTCATCCACCTTTCTATATTCTTAAAACCTTCTCGTAATTGCGACATCAATTCATTCTCAGTCCTACCACATACGGTTAATTTCGTGTCGGTCAGCAAAACATAACTAGGGCTTTTACTAGGTTTAAGTGCCTCTAGAGGAGGTTTTAATAATAGTATACAACCCATCAACTGCACTTGACAAATCATTTATATAAATAGAAAACAAAAGTGGGCCTAGGGGTGATCCCTGGGGAACTCCACAATTTATAAATCTACTGTCAGAACGTGCATCATTAACCTCCACAAACATTGACCTTGAATTTAAGAATGAATTCTAACAACTTCAAAGCATTTCCCCTAATAACCACAATTTTCTAACTTCATTAACAAAATATCATAAGATACAGTGTCGAATGCTTTCGCAATATCCAGAAAAAATTGATGCAACTTTAAGGTTATTGTCTAATGCATCATTAACCTATGTAGTCAAAAAACAACATTGCATGCTCACTAGAATAACCTTTTCTGAAACCAAATTGATTTTGATAAAAAAATAAATTCTTTTCAAGATACTTTTCTAGCCTTATATATACTAGCTTCTCGAAAATTCTAGCAATAACTGGTAGCAGCGAAATGGGACGCGTAATTACTTATATCATTTTTATCCCCCCCCTTAAATATTGGAACAATCTTCGCTCGTTTCAAACACTTTGGAAACACCAACCACTTTTAAAACAACCATTTATTAGTGAAACCAGTTGTTTAATAACACATTGTAGAACAAACTTTAGCACTCTTATAGATATTAGATCAACACCTGAAGCTTTATTTTTCATAGCCATTATTACATCTGTTATTTCACTTTCCGTCACTTTAGTCATTAAAATAGAAGTATCACAACTGGGAGGAAGATATTGATCAAAAAGTACCATCACTCCTATCACAATAAATAGATCCGCAACATTATTACATTACACTAGAAAAATAATCACACTCTGATTGGAAAGTTGAACTGGAGTTTGATCTGACTGAAGATTTGGCAACGTAACTCTTCTCTTGCCAATAAGAGGCCTGAGGAGACTCCACGTCTTTGCCGGGTTACCCTCACTCTTTTTAAATTCTTTAGCTAAATACTCAATTCTAGCCTTCCTCAATAATTTTTATTTAAAGCAACAATTATACTTACGATAAATTTGCTGGTTTAGTATGCTTGCCTCAATTATACTCTTTTTATATAAGTTTCATGGCGCCTTTTTCATAGATCTAAGAAGACTACTGGTAATCCACGGTTTTCTTGCAGAATCATATTTACTCTTTTTTTTTTTTTACGCATCCGGCAATTTTCTCTTAGACTACTACACAATTGATCATACCACTTACAAAATTTAAGATCGTATCACTTATTGCATTCAAAAACTCCCAAATCCATACACTCTAATTCATTCTTAAATCGTACAAGAGAATCCGCGTCCACAGTCGGTACAATTGGGCTACAAAAACTCCCAGCTGTATAATTATGGTCCACTTCAGCAGAAAGAAACACTCCACAGTGGTCTGAAACATCATTTACCAGCACTCCTGGTTTCCAAAAAGTTCACGTTCGTGAATATATTATCAATTAACTAGCTGACGTGTTACAAATCCTTGTACAAATATTTATACCTTTGGGAACAATCCGAAACTAGACATTAAATTTAACAAACTAGTAGTTTGCACGATTAACTAAGTACCATCATATCTATGTTAAAATCACCCGCTATGAAACTTGGGCAACCTGATACATTCAAACATTCTCAATTGCTGCTCCAATAACTCTAAAAACTCTATCTCTGAAGCAGAAGGCGGCTTATACAAAATAAGAACCAAAAACTTGGATCCATTTCTAACTTATTTCCAACACCATTGACTCAAAAATCATTTCACGATAAAATGCAAATATCCGTCTAGTCTTAACTGCAAAACCTGATTTAATATAAACTGCTAAAATCCTCCATGCTGTCGAGTCTCCCTATTCCTATTAATAAATTCATAACCATTAATATCTAACAAAAGACGAATTATCGTTCCGAAGCCCATGTCTCAGTCAACGCCACCACATCAAAATTTCGGATCCGAAACACAAATTCTGAAATATAATGTAGAGAACTATTAACCCCCGGCAGTTTAGATGTAATATATGCAGAGTTTGTGGCCCCCGCCGCGTCACATAGTCCTTAAGATCACTTGCAAATACATACTTAGAATTTTCCAAACAAACCTGATTATTTCCATCTCCATCAAACTCTCGATTTAATGTCTCATTCATTCGATCCGCAAACTTTACGTGACTATTCTCAAGCAGCGCCAGTCTCTCTTTATTTAATACCATTATCAAATTTCAACGCACATTGTAGGGCAGAACTTGTACTCAGCAACAAAAAATCCCAAATATTCAATCATATAACGGAACGAAAGTAATATAAAAAAAACAAAAGAAACATAGAAAAAACCAAAATAACGAAAAGACACAACGAAAACATGCTTATTGTCAAAACACATACTTTTTAATACTCTGGTATGTTAACTTCAGGGAACCTGATTATTAACTTCATCATAACATAATATTCACTTATTATATTTCACTAGCAAACAGACTAAGGGAAATTTCATCTAATATCATTTCAGAACGCCACATCCACTACCTCTAGCGCCTCTCCGACCAGCTTGGATACGCCCACTGCTAGTCGCCATTTCACCATCTTGGGGATTAATAAGCTCCTGTACAAATCACCAGCATTGTACTTTGTAACTGAGCCATCTGGACGCCTTATGAACAAGCAGGGGGGGCACGGACTTAGAGACCCAACTTTCTATGCCGCGTTCACGTAGCTTCATGCGAGTCAAGATCAGCTTTTTTCGTGCTTCTCGAACACATGCGGAGCATCATCTGATATATAAATATTCTGAAAACCACAAATAGACTTTCCTTGCAGTTTCCTCGCGTTCTTCAGCAGTAGTAATTTAGAGCTTTTCGAAAATAAGTCAACTTTCAAGAATTTCTTATCTGTTTAAAAGTCCAAAATCTTAAATGACGGAACATCATCTAAAACCCAGACCCTGCACAACAATCTCCTTGAAAATTGTAGCACCTTCAATTTCATCCTTTGCTTTAATATTCCAAATCAAAATATTGTTTTCTGAAGGCTTGCTTTCTAAATTCATCATCGTGTCGAGATACTAGTCAACTCGGATCTCAAAAGCTGATTTTCATCAACGAGGACTTCACTTGATTTGTCATATTCTTATTCTCATCTCAATTGCAGCAACTTTCGGTTCTAGCGCTGAAACTATCGATATCGATTCAGTTACTGTAGTTTCTAGGCTTTTAAACACGATCCTCAAGGCCTCTGAACCCAGTTGTTAATACATCCCAATTTAGAGCTATTTGCAGTAACAATCTCCAAGATTTTGAGCTGAAATTATCTGATAGACTTTTTAGTTCGTGTCTCTCATTGCTAGATTCCGTGGATTCCTGAGACACATCCAAATTAATCTCTCGCATAGACCCATCTTGTAGACGAACTTTTCTCTTTCTGCCCATTGTGTGTTAAAAAAAAAAAAACGAAAAAAAAAAAAAAATGTTCTGTTTCCTTCAGTCTCAATTTCACGCAGTCAGACACTTGCTAATCACAAGATGCTCTCGCTCGCCACTGCTAAACTCGTTAATCCACAAAACAGGTTCCCCGAGGCATAAAAAGGTCTTACTCGCTGGGTTCATTTTGATAACTTGCTTAAAAGCAGTGATGCCCAGCAGCATAGGTGTTTCCATGTTTCACTTATTGGGTCAGATACACAGAGAGTCTTTCCTTACTGTTCCAGGTACTAAGGAATCACTCAATTGATAGGTATATAGTTCATAGTTCTATTTCTAAATGCCTACTAAATTGCAAAGGCTACCTTAGAATGTGCCAGCCATATGCTCCGGCACTAGATTTATCGAGTGGGGTCCTAACTTAGGCAAATCAACGCTCAGGATGCAGCGTGTTAACACAAATGGTGGTATGAAGTGAGCAATCCCTCGTATTTAAATCAGCTGGATTTTTTCACGAAAAGTAATTGCGCAATCTAACCAAGTACTTTGGCCTATTTTCTTTTTTTTGTTACGAGTCAATAACTCCTTTTTTTGTTAACTCAGGTAGTCAAGATACGCTAGGCAATTCATTCGAATCATAATCCTTTGACGAAACCTGAAAACATTGCCAAATCTAAACTGAATCTGAATCTGACAAAAACAATGACCATCAGCTCCCTGGTCTGCCTGTCTGTTGACTCGTCCGCAGAAGACACCAAACCGTTGCTTTGTTTGCTTTTCTCACTACTTCGGTTTTTATCATTTCCCCAATTGTTCCAATCAGTTCATTCTGGATCTGTTTACTCGTATATTTGGCGTTGCTCGGTGCATTTTCAAGTAAATTTTAAGTTGCGAGTCTCCACTCTGAATCCGATACCGAAGTAGGTGGCGGAAATTCCTGTCGTTTTTTACTGCTGTAATGACATCAGAGTCTTGGATATCAAGTTTGCCATCATCACGGTGGCCACGAAGGGGGATATTCTGTGCCCCGCAAAGCTTGACAGTTTCAACAACGCTTCTCAAGAGTGCACAGTTCTGCTGTATTTGCTTGACCCTTTCACAGTCCAGAGCATTCCTGATATCTTGACCTTGACTACCGCGCTGAAACGTTGTTAGCAGCGCGGCAGCTTTTTCCTGGCAGTGTTTGTGAAACTGTGCTTCAGCATGGTTTGTCAGCGCACACATCTTTCCCGGTAAGTTTCGAATAGTCTTTTAGCGGTTTCAAGACCAACTTCCCATTTTTTGCCCTCCGCCGCCTCCAGATAAAGCCGACCATCCTCCTCCGCTTTCGTTGTCCTCATCAAAACACAAACACTGCACCGAAGGCCTTCGTGGTCTGGATGACGACTCACTGCGAGCCAAGGATACCGGGCAAGATGTTCGGTATTCAAGCGACGCTTGACTTCGCCACCTTTCTCTTTTGTGTCGAGATTGGAAGATCAGATTGTTTCTTCGGCTTCCACCTTTCGTTCATAAAAAACATAATTTCGCCAGAAGACAACTGATTTCGCTCTTTCAGCGCTACTGCAATACCAAAGTCATTCGACGGCGTGAAGTCAGTTTCAGGCGAAAAAATAGCGCTTTGATTCGCTGCGGGGCGGGGACTGTGAAATCAGTGTTAGGCTATGTACCACCAAGGTTTGAGTACTGCTTCTTGATCCTTCAGTCAGCTGATCAGTGTGTGTTCGTCCGTTTCGCCGAAGTTTGTTATGAAGGCCGTCTGTGAAGTGGGACGGAGTTGTTGGTGACAGTTTTCGTTCTCCTGGCTGAATGCGTTTTTTGTGCATTCCGGACCGTCGACTCAGAGTGGGCATCAGAAGTTGCCGTCGTCTCAACATCTAAAAAAAAAGTTTCTCTTTTAAAGTTTGCACAAGACATTTATTGTAAACGTATATACACTTTGTATAATGGCTTGCTTTAGTAGATTTAACTCTCAACATGGTGAAGGCAGATTGGAACTAAAATTTGAAAATAAACTGAATCAGCAACATTAACTTTAAACTCCCTCAACAATCTTGAACTTTCATACCCCAAAACTATTCTAGGAAACCGACTTTAAAATAAAATACCACCCTAAACATCACTAATTTAATTTGCAACCCCAAGAAACCGATCCCCGACATATGCTAACAAATATTTTTCAAGAGCTGAAAACCCGAAACAATTATCACCGAAGTTTACAAGGCTAAAGAGAGAGCTTTAACTGCAAGAATTTGAAAGATAATTTCAGAGCTGACACAGTGTGTCGGTAAAAATACTGCTTTAAGCCAATATCATAACCGTCAGGCGAGACGAGTGGGCTGGTAAAAATCAGGTCAAACGCTTCGGACAAATTGCATACGAAGAACACTGTACAAGAGGGACCGTATGCATATATAACAACAAAAGCAGCTGGTACGCGATGAAGCTTGACGAATGAGCCTTATCAGGAAAGCTATCCGACAATGGGCTAAAGCTAGAAATTAGAAGTGTTGATACCCACTTTAAACGACACTCTCCTTCCTTATTGTTCTATCTTTAAAAGCTTACCTTTAATCTGATCTTTCTTGGCAAAATAATCAGAGATGTCCCTCGATCCTTTACGGCTTTCCGCCATCATTCTTTGTTTCTTCTCTGTTCTATATTCATGCCCTGATTTTTTTTTTCCGATCAATTTTAAATACGTTTCCGTCTAACTGGTCTAACACACGGAGCAAAAATACTCCGAAGGCAGTGGCAGGGTCGCTCGCGCCTAGCCTCCAGCCGGTTGGATCTAACCACCCACGCAACTCCCCAAAGACATGCGTTTCTCGTAAGCATTCACAAAATGTTTTTGCTCGTTTAGCACGTCCCAAAATTAAACCCAATAATCATGATTCGTGCAGTGTCGGATTTGAACTTTAGATAATGTGATAAAAAGAAAGTAAAAAATGACGGCGTAATCCGATTTTTTTTTTTTAGCGTCGGCCTTAGTTGAATCATTCACAAAAAAGGGTCGTTTGCACGATGGATGAGAGGGCGCCAGAAAATCTTGGGGGGGGGGGGGGGCAGGGCCCCCCCCCCGTCCGGCCCCCCCCTCTGGATCCGCCGCTGTCGAAGACATTAAGAACCAGGCTGCCAAGTAACAACATAGTGTGAATATGGAAAAATCTGTTGTACTTCCAATTTCTTTCTTAACAGACCGAACAACCTATTATCCTCTACTACACCAAACAGCAGATGGTGACCATAATTAAGCTGTTTGGCGTCCATATTTCATCAGATATGAAGTAGGACAAAAATTAGGAAGCAGAGTCAAACGTGGAAATATGGGTATATCTGCTATGAAGTTGCTATCTCGTTATGGCGTCCTGTCAAGCATCTTCTGAAGTTATATATTTTTTTTTCATTAGACCTACCTTGGAATATTGTTGTCAAGTATGGCATTTCTCCCTTACTCATGACCAGTCCGAGACATTGGAGCAAGTTTCAGTACCATGCCCTGCTTGTGGCGTTTAAATCTCCTAAAGTCCCCTATATATCGCTCCTCCAAGAATTTAAACTTGTTACCCTTCAAAAAAGAAGGCAACAACTTAGTCTCAAGTTGGGAAAGGGTGTCTTAAAAAATCCAACCTCCGTGGTATACTTCCTCCGTATTTTTCTCCTTGTAGACAAAGGTTTGCAAAGGTCTGTTGCTGAACCTTATAACAAAATACAACCAGTATTTACAAATCATGTAAGATAGAATCAGCCGACTTTGTAAGCGCTTTGAAAAATACAGGAGATTTTGATTTTTGATTGGATTAACTGCGTTATTCTTCAGGTGCAAATGGCACTCTCCATCTAGCTTCCCTATTCTTGGTGATGTTGCGACTATATCATCCACTTTTGTCCTGTCAAATACATACATGCTGTTGCAAGTGTTTTCCTCAACTTTACTGACATTCAGGGACAAGTTTCACTATGTTCATACATGCTTAACCTGAATACAAGAATTGGTACTGAGTCAAATTCGACGATAAAGAATGGTAAGGTTTCAGCTTTGCTTGATTTGTGCTTGCAGCTCAGCTGGCATAGGCCTCTGATAGAAATTTTGGATCCACAGTAGCTGGTGAGTTTCTGAGTACTTTGTTTCAGTGATGGCAGATGTGGCATCAAAATACTTGGCAGGTAAAATTTTTTTCTTGTGCTCCTGTGTTAACTTTGAATTTCACAGGTAGGAAGCAGTTCACTTCCGATGTAATAAGAGCCTCATCCCTGTCTTTATTGGTTTTTGTTTTCTATGGCATATAGGAAAGACATTGTCATCTTCATCACTGTTTTCAGTTGGGCTCCCCTTGTATTCAGTCACAGCATTAACTGACTTGTTGCTTTTGCACACACGTGCAAGCTTTTTGCGCTTTGTGCAGGTTTTTCGCTTCGCAGGACAATTGTGGCTAGGTGAGTATTACCTCCACAGTAATAGCACTCCTTAACCTTTCTAGAAAATGCAGGTGCATCTTTGTATTTCCTGAGTTTGTACTTCTGGATAGCATCAATCTCTTTCTTTATTTGATGTGGTCCTTGTTCTTCAAAATGTTCTTAGCTGCGCCTCGGTTGTGTTTGGTAGGAATGGAATTTGTTAACAGCTAGTACCAAAGTTAGGGTGTCACCTTCCAGGAGAAGTCTTTCTCTCATTTTGGGTCTCTGATGCCACTGACTATTTTGTCTCGAGCCATTTCATCAGCACTAGTATAGTTGCAAGCTTTTTACCAAGATTTTCAGTTTTGTGATGTATTTCTCTATGCTTTCTCCTTCCAGTTGGTCACGTTTTTGGAATATGTGTCAGGCAAACACACTGTTGGTGATGGGTGCAGCATATTCACGGAATTTCTATAGGTAAGTGTCCTATGTTGTTTGTTTCTTCAGCAGTGAGTGAAAAAGTGTTGAATATCTGGCGCACTTTTTCTCTCCTGCTCAGATGTGAAGATAGGCACATTTGCTTTCCTGTGTCTTTCCAGACAGGGGCCCTTGAAATATGAGTTTTTACATATTGTTAAAACGCTGAATCCCAATAAATGTTGGTAGTTGATTCCCAATAAATACTTGGTGCCTTCGTTTCCATCTTCTGCCACTATGTGGTGTTCTACTAGACTATTAGTTTATTAAACCCAGGCATCTAGAACAAAAAGCATAATAAGCAACTGCAAGCATAACAACAAAAAAGCATAATAAGCAACTGCAAGCATATACAAACACTAGAAGCATAAGCACAGCAATCCTGCATGTTACAGTTCTTTTTTCAGTGTTTTTATTTATTTTTTATTCTGCTCTATTGAGACTTGGAGATATCAAATTAACAGCTGTCAAGTTGATCATAAGCTTCCTTTAATGAGAGAGATAGAGAGTCAACCTTTTTACAGCAACTAGGAATTGTATTTCCAAAAACCAAAGCTAATAAACCAGACATTAAAAACCAAAAAAAAAAACAGAACTAAGATGAAATTTTTTTGCAAATTTAGCTGGGATGTATACCTGCCATAGGGTAAAGGTACCAATGATTTGACTGTTTTTGTAAAAAACCACTTTTTCTATTTCAGAAGGCTTAATTTTAAAGACTTTAGGTTTGAAAAAGGTCTCAGTATGCAGTAAAAATCTCTACAAATCTAACTGTTTGATAAGAAGTTTGAAGTTGTATTAGAAAAGGACACAAAAACTCCCATTTTCTCAAATTGGAGCATTTTCAACTAAAAATTCGACAGAACAAAAAAGTTACCTGTTTTTTCAACGTAAGTCGGAACCAAATTCAACATGTGTCAAAATACTTGGGGAATACTTATGGGCGGATCCTTGTTGATTCGACATGCCTTTTTTTTACTTTATTCCTTTGTTTCTCTTCAACTTTTTGAAATGTGTAAATGTATATAATACTATTCAGATAGTGGAAGCTAAAAACTTAAAACTGCCTCAAGTATAGGAATGAAATTGGATAGCCATATGGAGTGTGATTGTGTAACCTAGGTCTCTATAATATAATATGTGATATTGGTCTCATTATAAACTCTATCTATTGGCCCACTTTCTCTCAGCTTTAATGATCCAGCAAATATTTCTCTTGTTGTTCACAGTTAAAGTTGTTTTGTCAAACATTTGGCCATTTCAAAGTTAATCTACCAGTTTAATCATCTTTAAAAAGTTTTAGTATTTGACTATCCTTTGTCTGGAAAGTCTAGAATTCTTTAAATATGCATGTCCTACTTAATATTATTAGAAGTTTGTGACACCAAAGAATGTAACCATGTTTCATTAGCATTTTAGGTGGAACTGGGTGGGATAGGAATTCTATGCTAATTAGGAGGGGTTGAGAGAGAAAATTTATACTTTACAGCTTGAGATCTATTTGAAAACAAAACATGTATAAAATTTACCAAGAGAGGGTGTACTTCAAATTTATTAAATGATAAATGAATAAGAGTGTTGTGACCAACCAGGTCAAAATACTTCAAAAAATATCAACATATCATGAGGCCAAGCAGCAGTTCCTCAGATGATGGAAAAAATCTAGCATCAAATCAGAAGAACTACAATAAAAAAGATTTTTCATGTGAAATATTATCACAAATAATAAAATCATCAAAATCCCTTGATGTTGAGAAAGTACCCATAAATTTGACAACTATGTTTTTGTCAGAGGACCCTTGAATTTCTAGACCAATTGTTTCTCATCTGCTTTACATGTTCAGTGAAGTCTTGACAGAGTCACCTATATTTCAACAGGGCCTGTTGCTGTCTGTCAAAAATTTCAACAAGGTTACTACAAGATATTCTCAGAAGAAATGAACCTTATAATAGAAGCCAATGTCTACATTTGAATTCAGCTGAAGGAACATTTTTAGTTGGTCTGGGTATTCCACAATATCAGACAAGAATTTTTGACACTTGGAAAATAGTTTTGTCAATATAATATTAGCTGCAATTTTAACTTAATTTTATCAAGAAAAAGCCAATATGGCCACATTTTAGAGAAGATCAGATGTATCTTGATGCATTGGTGCTAATCCCAACTTTTTTTTCCAAAAAAAAATGACCAAGTAATGACAGTTCGAACATTACATA
>JAPEVW010000024.1:2635100-2872600 GCA_027921565.1 Artemia sinica
AACTAAAACTCTGAATTTAAACTAAACTAAACTATAACTCTAACTAAAACTTTAAGCTAAGACTCAAAACTAAAACTCCAATATCTAAACTAAACTAAACTATAACTCTAACAAGAAAACTCTAAAGCTAAGACTCTAAACTAAAACTCTAAATTCTCAACTAAAACTAAAGTAAACTATAAATAGAACTAAAACTCTAAGCTAAGACTCTAAACTAAAACTCTAAACTTTAAACTAAAACTCTTAACTACTATAACTCTAACTAAAACTATAAGCTAATACCAAACTGAAACTCTAAACTAAAACTCTTATCTAAAACTAAACTAAACTAAAAGTGCAATGAAAACTCTACGCTATGATTCTAGTCTAAAACTCTAAGCTAAAGCGTTTAGTTAAAACTAAACTACAAGTCCAAAAACACTTTACTAAAACTAAAATAAAATATAACTCTAACTAAAACTCTAAGTGTTGAGAGTCTAACTTGAAACTCTAGACTCTGAACTGTAACTAAAACTAAACTATAACTCCAACTAAAACTGTAAGCTAATATCAAACTAAAAACTCTAAACTAAAACACACATCCAAAACTAAGCAACAAGTCTAAACTAAAACTCTTACCTAAAACTAAACTAAACTAAAAGTGCAATGGAAAAACTCTAAGCTATGATTCTAGTCTAAAACTCTAAGCTAAAACGTTTAGTTAAAACTAAACTACAAGTCCAAAAATACTTAACTAAAACTAAAATAAAATATGACTCTAACTAAAACTCTAAGTGTTGAGAGTCTAGCTTGAAACTCTAGACTCTGAACTATAACTAAACTAAACTATAACCCTAAATAAAACTGTAAGCTAATATCAAACTAAAACTCTAAACTAAAACTCATATCTAAAACTAAACAACAGCTCTAAACTAAAACTCTTAACTAAAACTAAACAAAAACTCTAAACTAAAACTCTTAACTAAAACTAAACTACAACTCTAAACTAAAACTCTTAACTAAAACTAAACTATAAGTCTAAACTAAAAACTCTTAACTAAAACTAAAGTAAACTATAACTCTAACTAAAACTCTAAGATAACACTAAATTAAAACTCTAGACTCTAAACTAAAACTAAACTAAACTATAACTTTAACTATAACTCTAAACTCTAAACTGAAACTCTTATCTAAAACTAAACAACACCTCTAAACTAAAATTCTTAACTAAAACTAAACTATACTATAACTCTAAGAAAAACTCTAAGCTAAGACTCTAAACTAAAACTCTGAATTAAAACTAAACTAAACAATAACTCTAACTAAAACTCTAAGCTAAGACTCAAAACTAGAACTCCAATATCTAAACTAAAACTCTTAACTAAAATTAAACTAAAACTATAACTCTAACTAAAACTCTAAAGTAAAACTGTAAACTAAAACTATAAACTCTAAACTAAAACTCTTAAGTATAACTAAACTAGAGATCTAAACTAAAGCTCCTAACTAAAACTAAACTAAAGTATAACTCTAACAAAAACTCTAAGCTAAGACTCTAAACTAAAACTCTAAATTCTCAACTAAAACTAAACTAAACTATAAATAGAACTAAAACTCTAAGCTAAGACTCTAAACTCTAAACAAAAACTGTAAGTTAATACCAAACTGAAACTTTAAACTAAAACTCTTATCTAAAACTAAACTAAACTAAAAGTGCAACGAAAACTCAAAACTCTAAACTAAAACTCTTATCTAAAACTAAACAACACCTCTAAACTAAAATTTCTTAACTGAAACTAAACTAAACTATAACTCTAACTAAAACTCTAAGATAAGACTCTAAACTAAAACTCTGAATTAAAACTAAACTAAATTATAACTCTAACTAAAACTCTAAGCTAAGACTCAAAACTAAAATTCCAATATCTAAACTAAAACTCTTAACTAAAACTAAACTAAAACTGTAACTCTAACTAAAACTCTAAAGTAAAACTGTAAACTAAAACTATAAATTCTAAACTAAACTCTTAAGTAAAACTAAACTAGAGATCTAAACTAAAACTAAACTCTAAACTCTAACTAAAACTCTAAGCTAAGACTCTAAACTAAAACTCTAAATTCTCAACTAAAACTAAACTAAACTATAAATAGAACTAAAACTCTAAGCTAAGACTCTAAACTAAAACCCTAAACTCTAACTAAAACTCTAAGCTAAGACTCTAAACTAAAACCCTAAACTCTAACTAAAACTCTAAGCTAAGACTCTAAAACTAAACTCTAAATTCTCAACTAAAACTAAACTAAACTATAAATATAACTAAAACTCTAAGCTAAGACTCTAAACTAAAACCCTAAACTCTTAACTAAAAACTCTAAGCTAAGACTCTAAACTAAAACTCTTTCTTACTATAACTCTAACTAAAACTGTAAGCTAATACCAAACTGAAACTCCAAACTAAAACTCTTAACTAAAACTACACTATAACTCTAAACTAAAACTCTTAACAAAAATTAAACTAAACTATAGCTCTAACTAAAACCGTAAGCTAAGACTCTAAACTAAAACTCTAAACTCTAACTAAAACGCTAAGCTAAGACTCTAAACTCTTAACAAAAACTCTTAACTAAAACTAAACTAAACTATAATTCTAACTAAAACTCTAAGCTAAGACTCTAAAGTAAAACTCTAAACTCTAAACTAAAACTCTTAACTACTATAACTCTGATTAAAACTGTAAGCTAATACCAAACTGAAACTCTAAACTAAAACTCTTAACTAAAACTAAACTACTACTACCACTAACAACTCACCGCAGCACCAAGCTGCTTATGGCCAACACAGCTACTCACACTCCTCCTCCACCCCAATCTATTCAAAGCCTCCCTTTTTACACCCGCCCACGAAGTTCCCATTTCCTTTAAATCTTTCTTTATGACGTCCTCCCACCCCACACGGGGACGACCTGCTTTCCGTTTAGCCCTAGATGGTTGGCCGAAAAGAACAATCTTCGGCAATCTGTCATCCTTCATCCACACAATGTGCTCTAACCACCTCAACTTTTCTTTCTTTATAGCCCTAGAGAGCGGTTTTGAACCACATTTTTCGTATAGCCTAACTTCACCCAACTTCACCCACTTCATTGCCCAACGTCACCTTTTCATCTTCAGTTATTCCTAGCCTTAGTGACTTAGTCTTCCTAACATTAATTTTCAAATCAATTCTAGCACCCTGAACTCGCAAAACCTCTAAAACTTCATTCATTTTGCTCACACTTTCATCTAGGATGCTTAAATCATCAGCATAATCCAAGTCCAGGAGACTTTTTCCTCCCCATTTGATTCCGTGGTCTCCCATTGCCTTTTCTGCGCTCCTTAAAACAAAGTCCTTCAAAATAATCCATACAAAGGGGGATAGAACACAGCCCTGCTTAACTCCTGATTTAATACAAAACCAGCTGCTAACCTCATTTCCTACCTTAACCGCAGCAGTGTTATTCTCGTACATAGCACTAATCACTTTAATGTATTTGTCAGGTATACCATACAAGGATAAAACCTTTACTAAAGCTCTTCTATCAACAGAATCGAACGCTTGCTCATAATCTATAAAACTGAGGACCAAAGGTGTTTGAAAACTCATGCACTTCTCAATTATAAGCCTAAGAGTGAAAATTTGGTCGACACATCTCTACCTTTTCTAAACCGTACTGCTCTTCTCTTAAAACTTTGTCTACGGCATCTCTCAGTCTAAAAAGTATCATATTACTAAGTAATTTACTACCTACAGAGACCAGACTAATGCCTCGATAATTACCGCACTCACTTTTATCACCTTTCTTACAAAGTGGCTTAATTAAGGTTTTCCTAAAATCGTTAGGTACTTCCCCTTTTTCAAAAATCATATTCATAATCTTCAGTAACTTATTTCTAACCTCAGAGCCACCATATTTAAGAAACTCATTTACCACCCTATCAGCACCTGGAGCCTTATTATTCTTTCATCCTTCTAGTACTGTTGCTAATTCCTCTTTAGTTTTTTCCTTGTCGCTAATTGCGACCCCATTCCTATCTTTAACTGAGCCAAGTCCGGATTGACTACTGCCTCTCAATTTGTTAACTTGCCAGTACAATATATTTTACTATTATGCCGTCTAGCTGCATCTTCCAGATCCTCGGCAATTTTATTCATGGCCTCCACTTCACACCTCCTTAGTTCATATTTTAATGCTTTCTCCACTCTCTTTATATTTCTTTTGTTTTCATACGATCTATCACTCAGATAATTTTTTCTACAATTCCTTTCGTCTTTCTATTAAACATAAAGCTTTTTCACTAATATTCTTAGCTATAGTTCTGGCTTTCTTCCCTAATACACCTTCAGCAACTTCACAAATTATTTTTCTAAAATTATTCCAACCATCTTCCACATTATCAAATTTTAAACTCTCAAGTTTAGTATTCAACTGTTCCTGGAAAGTTTCTCTCAAATTCTCATCCTGGAGTCGACCAACATCATAACTTCCCGGGAAGTAGTTACCCTTCCGATATTTCAGCTTTAAATTAACCCTTGATACTACTAGTTGGTGATCTTTACTTTTAACATCAATAACAGCACTCCTATATACCCTAGTATATTGTATTGATCCTGCCAGTCTTCGGTTTACTATAATATAATCAATAAGGTTTGCTGTCTTACCATCACGTGAATACCATGTTAACTTGTGAGCCATTTTATGACCAAACACCGTATTGGTTATAACTAGATTGTTATACCTATAAAATTGCAAAAGTCTGTATCCATTACTGTTTTCTTTTTCTACACCAAAGTTACCTAGGCTGGGATACCGTCTATCCCTATTTCTACCAACCTGGGCGTTAAAATCTCCTAGTAATAACATCAAATTTCTACCTGGGACCCTGTCTATTTGCTCCTGTAACTGTAAGTAAAATTCATCTGAGTCACTAGTATCTCCGTCAGTCAGTTCTACAGGGGGCGTATACTACTATAACTGATACCCTGAACTTTCTAGTCATAAAATGAGCAATTAGTATTCTATTATTAATACCTTCCCAGCCTAAACAAGACTTAGCAGCTTCCTTATATATCATGAGCCCTACTCCCTGTCTATGTACCCCATCCTTCCTGCCTTAGTAAACAAATTCTATATCACCTAATTTCAGGCTTCCTACCCCTGGGATATGATTTTCTGAAATTCCTAATAAATCCAGTTCGAATCGTCTGAATTCGTCAGTCAAAAATTTCGATACGATAGTCATTTTTAATGTCGTAACATTCCAAGTTCCAATTTTCATGTTCTTTAAATCATTGAAATTATTTTCGCCTCAGGAAAAGCAATGATCCCGGATACCAGTGCAGGACGGGGATCACATATCTTCTCAAGTCTACACCGAAGTGCGTAAGCCGGCTTAGAACCGGACAGCAAGAAGTCCCTGGGACCTCAGTGAATGGAGGCTTTGTGCAATCCTTGGCCCATCTTGGTCACAACATGGTTTTCAGCACTTGGCGATGCTCTTCTATCAACAAGAGTTGAAATCCTGCACAGACAGTCTCAAGCCTATTATCTCCAACTCATTATATATTCATGCCTACAAATATTATGCTACTACGGGGAGGCAATTCATAATAGATAAATTAGCTAGGAAGAGGTATTTCAGCCCAAAGACGCCCGTCAAAACATACTACGCCCAGAAAAATTTTCCATTAGTCAGAATCCCGTGCGAATGCTGTGTCGTTTACTAGGCTATAATTTCCTCGAGGGGCGCCACTCCTCAAGTGGGAATAGAGTTGACCACAAGGTCCCCAGTCTTGCAGGTACCCCAAAAAGGTCGAGGCAGCCCTTTGCAGAGGCCGTTGTCCATAGATCTGGATCTCACGCCCTGCCGCAGTTGTCGTCCTATAGAGAATCCTCCCGCGATGGTGTTCTGCATCACCATGCAATTTAACCCATTACTGGGAGAAGTTTTTGCAACTCATGGGACTTGTGGACAAACCAATGGACCCTTTTGAGTGTACATTTGAGGGGCCTTCTTCCTCCTCCGCCTGTATTTATGACCCCGGGTGAGGGTGCCCCAGTTTCAATTATGGACCCCCAGGGACAAGGTCCCCCTTGGTCCGTGCCTCCTATGGAGGTACCCTACATATCTGTAGAACGTTCCCCTATCGCCACCTGGGGACACGCTGAATGGCCTGGGGGAGGCCAGGAACATGAAAATGAAATTAATTAAAACTATTATGTTTCCTTTAAACATGGAAAATGGTCTAGTCTTCTGTATGACTTTTTGCATATCAAATTATTATAGGGAAGTATCAACAAAGTTATACAGAAGACTTTTTGGTTTTCTTATTTAATATAACTCAACATTAGCTTGTAAAACTAACGTCTAGCCGTCATACTTAAGAACGGTGCAACATCTAGTACCCTGAGGTCTAAGACTGTCAGAGACTCCTTGAACCTCCCAAATGAAAGCTTTATTATGACCTGGCCTTTTAATGTAACTTGGGCATTGGACAAAGGGCGCCATTGTCACTCGAGCGCAACGTTAGGTGGGGATGTCGATATCGCCTTCGTCACACCAATTCGTTTTAGTGTGAATCTGCCTGGTACTTATAAATGAATGTACTTATGAAACTAAACTGTAACTCTGAACTAAAACTCTTACAAAAATTAAACTAAACTATAACTCTAGCTAAAACTCTAAACTAAAACTCTAAAGTCTAAACTAAAACTCTTAACTAAAACTAAACTACAACTCTAAACTAAAATTCTTTACTAAAACGAAACTACAACTCTAAACTAAAACTCTTAACTAATACTAAACTAAACTAAAAGTGCAACGAAAAACTTTAAGCTCAGACTCTAGGCTAAAATTCTAAACTAAAACGTTTAGCTAAAACTAAACTACAAGTTCGAAACACTTAACTAAAACTAAAATAAAATATAACTCTAACTAAAACTCTAAGTGCTGAGAGTCTAAATTGAAACTCTAGGTTCTGAACTACAACTAAACTAAACTATAACTCTAACTAAAACTGTAAGCTAATATCAAACTAAAACTCTAAACCAGGGAGGGGGCTCTTTGGGGGCCAGGGGGTGAGGGGGGCCTTTGGGGGAATTTGGGTGCCCGGGGGACATTTGGGGGCCCGGGGGAGGGGGCCCCTTTAGGGGTTAAGGGGGCTCTTTGAGGTTGGGGTAGGGGACCTTACAACACTGTTCAAATGGAGCTGTGTATTATAACCACCACAGACTTTCACCCCAAATCATCCTCTAAATGTCTCAAACTGTTTCGCCCAAAAAATCCCTAAAATGGCGATTAATTTGTTTTCGCCCAAATAACCCCCTAAACGTAATTTCTGCGTGTTCCTTTGTTTTGGCATCCCTGCGCTGTCACATTTAAAATTCCCGAGAAACCATTTCCCGCGTTAAATATATTCAATCTGTCTTCATCTCTAAGGTGTTCCTAGCTACACTATTATGGTTTCAATAGAATATTAATTTATCACTAAGCCTAAAGACCAGAGAGCCATATTCAAAAAATAGAATATTAATTTATCTCTGTCACTAAAGACCATTTATCTCTCAGACCTAAAGACCAAAGAAGCCATATTGTTTCTTAATTCCCCTTTCGTGGATCAATAATTTCCCTCGATTATGCAAATCTGTTGACATCCATCAAAGTGAGAAAAACCATGTTTTTTTTTATTCTCAGTGAGAAAAACCATGAAAATATGCATAAATTATGTAAGTAGAGGTGACCCTAAAGCCCCCCAGGACTCACCCCTGCTGCCACCTACAACTTTTTTACATAGTTTAATGAGGACAGGGTCAATGACCTCTTTCTCAATGGTCTCTTTCTCCAGGTGTGTTTTTTTTGGCACGCTCGAGGCGAATGTTATGATCCAGAAATAGATCCAAGTCATTAATGTCTTTGCCTCGGAAACAACTCTTTTGGTCGAACTCCAAAAGATATTAATAACCAAACGCCATGGAAACATTTCTCCAAGAAACATCTTAGCGATGAATTGTTTTAGCGCGGGAATCAGGTTTCTTATTAATTTGAAATGCGTTAGCGCAGAGATGCCAAAAACAAAAGGAACACGCTGAAATTACGTTTAGGGATTATTAGAGCGAAACCGTTTTAGAGAGGTTATGGAATTATTTCGGCGAAACAGTTAGAGACATTTTAAAAGAAGATTTTAGAAATGGTTTTAGAAGAGAATTTGAGGGTAAAACTCTGTGGTCGTTATACTACACAAGTCCATTGAACAGTGTTGTGAGGTCCCATACCCCAACCCAAAGGCCCCGATCCCCCTACCCCGATCCAAAGGGTTCCAATCCCCATACCCCAATCCAGAAGGAACCCCCGGTCCCCAAAGGTTCCCAGGGCTCCCACCCACCCCCCCCCCAGACCCTCAAAGGCTCTCCCCGGGCCCCCAAAGGCACATCGAGCTCCCAAAAGACCACCGGGGTCCCAAAGGCCTTCACCCGGTCTCCATAGGTCCCCCAGGCTCCCAACTGGCCCCCCAGGACCCCAAAGGCCCTCCACCGGTCCCCAATGGTCCCCCAGGCTCCCAAAGGGCCCCGGACCCCCAAAGGCCCCTCCCCCGATCCCCAAAGGTCCACCGGGCTCCCAAAGGACCAATCGGTCCTCAAGGGCGGGCCCCTCCCCCATTGGCCCCAATGGTACCCCTCTCCCTCTCCCTCCCTCTCCTCCCCCCCCCGTCCTCCCCATCCCCTCTCCCCTCCCCCTCCTCCCCACCCCCTCCCCTTCCTTCCCCCTCTCCCTCCCCCTCCCCCCTCCCCTTCCCCTCCCCTCCCCCCCCCCCTCCCCTCCCCCTCCCCTCCCCCCTCCCCCCCCCCCATTTTTTTTATTATTTTTTTGTGCATTGAGACACAGAAGGACCCCCTCCCACCCGGCCCCCCCCCCCCCTAAAGGGCCCCCGGCGCCCGGGCCACCGGACCCCCAAAGGCCCTCCCCCGGGTCCTCAAGGTCCCCCGAGCTCCCAAAGGGCCAACTGGCCCCCAAAGGTCCCCAAACACCCTCCCTGGGCCCCAAAGAGTCCCCTCTCCATTTTTTTTAATACTTTTTATGGCTTTATTATATCTTTTCTGAACAAGTTCCATTCATAATGTCATTCTTAAACCCATTTTCCAACCTCAAAGAGTCCCCTCCCCAATTCGTAGGTTAGGTTAAGTTAGGTTAGGTTAAGTTAGGTTAGGCTAGGTTAGCCTAGGTTAGCCTACGTACGCGCCCGTACGTAGGCTAACCTAGCCTAACCTAACTTAACCTAACCTAACTTAATCTAACCTAACCTAACCTAATCATACACCTAACTTTTTGCCTGTCTCTCACCTAACCTAAGCACGCGTACGTAGGCTAACCTATCCTAACTTAACCTGACCTAACTTAATCTAGTCTAACCTAACCTGATTTATTCTTTTTACAATGTTTAAGTTAGGTTATGTTAGCTTATCATGAGCGCTCATGATAAGTTAACCTAACCTAGCCTAACTTAAACATGGAGAAATGTTTCTAATTATTTATTAATATTTATCTATTACCTAACCTAACCTATTGTTTTTGGTGGTTAGATGAATGAACTGAATTTAAGAAAAATTAGAAATAGAGTGAAACTTTTTATCTTCACGGTAAATAATCACAGTCATAGTATAGCCATTCCTATCTTCTATGGAAAAAATTTAGAATTGAACTTTAAATTTTTATGTCTCTGAGAAATTATGAACTGAAATGGAAGCTTTTTCATTTTCATTGGTAAATTTCAGAATTGAGCTAACTTTTTTTCTCCTCTCTAAGAAAATTCAGAAGAGAACTTGTACATTTTGCACTTCTTCGAGAAAACTTAGAAATAAAGTGGAGCTCCATATCTTCATGAAGAATATTCACAATCAAAGTATAACTTTTTCTATCTTCTATGAAAAATTTGGAACAATATTTTAAATTTTGTCATCTCTTTGAGAAAAAATCTGAATTGAAGTGGAAAATTTTATATTATTTTAGGAAAATAGAATTGATCAATAACTTATTTCATTTTCATGGAGAAAATTCAGAATCGAAGTTGAACTTTTCTTTTCTGGGAAAATATTTGGAACAGAACTTTAAATTTTTTCATCTCTTTGAGAAAGGTCGGAATTGAATTTAAGAAAATTTAGAATTAAAATGAAACTTTTTATCTTCATGGAAAACAATCACAATCATAGTATAACTTTTCCTATCTTCTATGGAAAAATTTAGAACTGAACTTTAAATTTTTTATGTCATGGTGAACTTAAACTGATGTGGAAGCTTTTTATTTTCTCTGGAGAAATTAGAATTGAATTATGTTCTTTGGTAAAATCAGAAGAGAACTTGAACTTTTCTATCTTCTATGGAAAATTTGGAACAGTATTTTAAATTTTTTCATCTCTTTGAGAAAAATCTGAATTGAAGTGTGAAATTTTATAATATTTTGAGAAAATAGAAATGATCAATAACTTATTTAATTTTCATTGAGAAAATTCAGAATCGAAGTTGAACTTTTCTTCACTTCTTTGAGAAAATTTAAAATTGAAGTGAAACTTTTAATCTTCATAGGAAATAATCACAATCATAGTATAACTTTTCCTATCTTCTATGGAAAAATTTAGAACTGAACTTTAAATTTTTTATGTCATGGCGAACTTAAAACTGAAGTGGAAGCTTTTTATTTTCTCTGGAGAAATTAGAATTGAATTGTGTTCTTTGGTAAAATTCAGAAAAGAACTTGAATATTCACGATCAAAGTATAACTTTTCCAATCTTCTATGAAAAATTTGGAACAGAACTTTAAATTTTTTTCATCTCTATGTGAAAAGTCGGAACTGAATTTAAGAAAATTTAGAATTAAAGTGAAACTTTTTATCTTCATGGAAAATAATCACAATCATAGTATAACTTTTCCTATCTTCTACGGAAAAATTTAGAACAGAACTTTAAATTTTTTATGTCTTGGTGAAATTAAAACTGAAGTGGAAGCTTTTTATTTTCTCTGGAGAAATTAGAATTGAATTGTGTTCGTTGGTAAAATTCAGAAGATTAAATTTTTTCATCTCTTTGAGAAAGGTCGGAATTGAATTTAAGAAAATTTAGAATTATAATGAAACTTTTTATCTTCATGGAAAATAATCACAATCATAGTATAACTTTTCCTATCTTCTATGGAAAAATTTAGAACTGAACTTTAAATTTTTTATGTCTTGGTGAACTTAAACTGATGTGGAAGCTTTTTATTTTCTCTGGAAAAATTAGAATGGAATTGTTTTCTTTGGTAAAATTCAGAAGAGAACTTGAATATTCACGATCAAAGTATAACTTTTCCAATCTTCTATGAAAAATTTGGAACAGAACTCTAAATTTTTTCATCTCTATGTGAAAAGTCGGAACTGAATTTAAGAAAATTTAGAATTAAAGTGAAACTTTTTATCTTCATGGTAAATAATCACAATCATAGTATAACTTTTCCTATCTTCTATGGAAAAATTTAGAACTGAACTTTAAATTTTTTATGTCATGGCGAACTTAAAACTGAAGTGGAAGCTTTTTATTTTCTCTGGAGAAATTAGAATTGAATTGTGTTCTTTGGTAAAATTCAGAAGAGAACTTGAATATTCACGATCAAAGTATAACTTTTTCCAATCTTCTATGAAAAATTTGGAACAGAACTTTAAATTTTTTTCATCTCTATGTGAAAAGTCGGAACTGAATTTAAGAAAATTTAGAATTAAAGTGAAACTTTTTATCTTCATGGAAAATAATCACAATCATAGTATAACTTTTCCTATCTTCTACGGAAAAATTAGAATTGAACTTTAAGTTTTTCTATGTCTTGGTGAACTTAAAACTGAAGTGGAAGCTTTTTTTTTTCTCTGGTGAAATTAGAATTGAAATGTATTCTATGGTAAAACTCAGAAGAGAACTTGAACTTTTCTATGTTCTAAGAAATATTTGGAACAGTATTTTAAATTTTTTCATCTCTTTGAGAAAAATCTGAACTGAAGTGGAAAATTTTTATATTATTTTGGGAAAATAGAATTGATCAATAACTTATTTCATTTTCATTAAGAAAATTCAGATTCGAAGTTGAACTTTTCTTCTTCCTGGAAAATATTTGGAACAGAACTTTAAATTTTTCATCTCTTTGAAAAAGGTCGGAACTGAATTTAAGAAAATTTAGAATTAAAGTGAAACTTTTTATCTTCATGGAAAATAATCCCAATCATAGTATAACTTTTCCTATCTTCTACGGAAAAATTTAGAACAGAACTTTAAATTTTTTATGTCTTGGTGAACTTAAAACGGAAGTGGAAGCTTTTTATTTTCTCTGGAGAAATTAGAATTGAATTGTGCTCGTTGGTAAAATTCAGAAGAGAACTTGAACTTTTCTATCTTCTATAAAAAATTTGGAAGTATTTTAAATTTTTCATCTCTTTGAGAAAAATCTGAATTGAAGTGGAAAATTTTTATATTATTTTTGGAAAATAGAATTGATCAATAACTTATTTCATTTTCATTAAGAAAACTCAGAATCGAAGTTGAACTTTTCTTCTTCCGGGAAAATATTTGGAACAGAACTTTAAATTTTTCATCTCTTTGAGAAAAGCCGGAACTGAATTTAAGAAAATTTAGAATTAAAGTGAAACTTTTTATGTTCATAGAAAATAATCACAATCATGGTATAACTTTTCCTATCTTCTACGGAAAATTTAGAACTGAACTTTAAATTTTTTATGTCTTGGTGAACTTAAAGCTGAAGTGGAAGCTTTTTATTTTCTTTGGTGAAATTAGAATTGAATTATGTTCTTTGGTAAAATTCAGAAGAGAACTTGAACTTTTCTATCTTCTAAGAAAAATTTGGATCAGAACTTTAAATTTTTTCATCTCTATGTGAAAAGTCGGAACTGAATTTAAGAAAATTTAGAATTAAAGTGAAACTTTTTATCTTCATGGAAAATAATCACAATCATAGTATTTTTATTTTCTTTAAGCTTTTTATTTTCTCTGGAGAAATTAGAATTGAATTGTGTTCTTTGGTAAAATTCAGAAGAGAACTTGAACTTTTCTATCTTCTAGAGAAAAATTTGGATCAGAACTTTAAATTTTTTCATCTCTATGTGAAAAGTCGGAACAGAATTTAAGAAAATTTAGAACTAAAGTGAAACTTTTTATCTTCATGGAAAATAGTCATAATCATAGCATAACTTTTCCTTTCTTCTTTCGGGGAAATATTTGGAACAGAACTTTAAATTTGACTCTTTGAGAAAGGTCGGAACTGAATTTAAGAAAATTTAGAATTAAAGTGAAACTTTTTATCTTCATAGAAAATAATCACAATCATGATATAAATTTCCTATCTTCTATGAAAAATTTAGAACAATATTTAAAATTTTGTCATCTCTTTGAGAAAAAATCTGAATTGAAGTGGAAAATTTTATATTATTTTAGGAAAACAGAATTGATCAATAACTTATTTCATTTTCATTGTGAAAATTCAGAATCGAAGTTGAACTTTTCTTTTTCCGGGAAAATATTTGGAACAGAACTACAAATTTTTTCATCTCTTTGAGAAAGGTCGGAATTGAATTTAAGAAAATTTAGAATTAAAGTGAAACTTTTTATCTTCATGGAAAATAATCACAATCATAGTATAACTTTTCCTATCTTCTATGGAAAAATTTAGAACTGAACTTTAAATTTTTATGTCTTGGTGAACTTAAAAGTGATATGGAAACTTTTTATTTTCTCTGGAGAAATTAGAAATGAATTATGTTCTTTGGTAAAATTCAGATTAGAACTTGAACTTTTCTATCTTCTATGAAAAATTGAGCCTTTTTCTATCTTCTATGAAAACTGTCATGACAACGCATGCATACATTTCCAATAGTGTTACCGCTTGCACTCGTTTCATAGTTCAGGTATTTCTCCTTGTCTGCATTCAACACGACGATAATTTTTTCATGTGTACATACTTTCGTCGAATAATTCATCCTCACTTTTTTACAGATATGAATTATGTGTTTATCCTTCCACTGCGTAAAAAATACTGATTTAATGCATGCAATAAACTAGGTAGTGTCGATAACCTGCCATAGAGTACCAGTGGGAAAGCCATGTCGTGTCCATGAACAAGCACAGTGTACGATTGGTAGAGCCGTAAGCATATTTCATGTCATTTTAAGATACGTAAAAAGTTAAAAAAATACCATGTTAAAAAATTCAAGAAAGTATTTACAAATTGGGGAGGGGACTCTTTGAGGTTGGAAAATGGGTTTAGGAATGACATTATGAATGGAACTTGTTCAGAAAAGATATAATAAAGCCATAAAAAAGTATTAAAAAAAAATGGAGAGGGGACTCTTTGGGGGGCCCGGGGAGGGTGTTTGGGGGACCTTTGGGGGCCGGTTGGCCCTTTGGGAGCTCGGGGGACCTTTGAGGACCCGGGGAGGCCTTTGGGGGTCCGGTGGCCCGGGCGCCGGGGACCATTTAGGGGGGGGGGCGGGTGGGAGGGGGTCCTTCTGTGTCTCAATGCACAAAAAAATAATAAAAAAAAATGGGGGGGGGAGGAGGGGGGGAGGGGAGGGGAAGAGGGGGGGGGGGAGGGGAGGGGAGGTGGGGGGGAGGGGTGGGGAGGAGGGGGAGGGGGAGGGGACGGTGAGGAGGGGGAGGAGAGGGAGGGAGAGGGAGGGGGGTTACCATTGGGGCCAATGGGCGAGGGGCCCGCCTTTGAGGACCGATTGGTCCTTTGGGAGCCCGGTGGACCTTTGGGGATCGGGGGGAGGGCCTTTGGGGGTCCGGGGCCCTTTGGGAGCCTGGGGGACCATTGGGGGGGGACCGGTGGAGGGCCTTTGGGGGTCCTGGGGGGCCAGTTGGGAGCCTGGGGGACCTATGGAGACCGGGTGAAGGCAGTTGGGACCCCGTGTGTCTTTTGGGAGCTCGATGTGCCTTTGGGGGCCCGGGGAGAGCCTTGAGGGTCTGGGGGGGCGGGTGGGAGCCCTGGGAACCTTTGGGGACCGGGGGTTCCTTCTGGATTGGGGTATGGGGATTGGAACCCTTTGGATCGGGGTAGGGGGATCGGGGCCCTTTGGGGTTGGGGTATGGGACCTCACAACACTGTTCAATGGAACTTGTGTAGTATAACGACCACAGAGTTTTACCCTCAAATTCTCTTCTAAAACCATTTCTAAAATCTTCTTTTAAAATGTCTCTAACTGTTTCGCCGAAATAATTCCATAACCTCTCTAAAACGGTTTCGCTCAAATAATCCCTAAACGTAATTTCAGCGTGTTCCTTTTGTTTTTGGCATCTCTGCGCTAACGCATTTCAAATTAATAAGAAACCTGATTCCCGCGCTAAAACAATTCATCGCTAAGATGTTTCTTGGAGAACTGTTTCCATGGCGTTTGGTTATTAATATCTTTTGGAGTTCGACCAAAAGAGTTGTTTCCGAGGCAAAGACATTAATGACTTGGATCTATTTCTGGATCATAACATTCGCCTCGAGCGTGCCAAAAACACACCTGGAGAAAGAGACCATTGAGAAAGAGGTCATTGACCCTGTCCTCATTAAACTATGTAAAAAAGTTGTAGGTGGCAGCAGGGGTGAGTCCTGGGGGCTTTAGGGTCACCTCTACTTATGTACTTACCGCGCCTTCTGGCCCCTCCCTACTTATATATATATATAATTTACACACATATATACATATATATATATATATATATATATATATATATATATATATATATATATATATATATATATATATATATATATATATATATATATATATATATATATATATATATATATATATATAGATATATATATATATATATATATATATATATATATATATATATATATATATATATATATATATATATATATATATATATATATATATATATATATATATATATATATATATATATATATATATATATATATATATATATATATATATATATATATATATATATATATATATATATATATATATATATATATGTATATATATATATATATATATATATATATATATATATATATATATATATATATATATATATATATATATATATATATATAGATATATATATATATATATATATATATATATATATCTATATATATATATATATATATATATATATATATATATATATATATATATATATATATATATATATATATTTCATTTCTAATTATGATTACCGAACAATCCTTATGCAATTACAGTTCTAGAAAAGAGCCATAAGTGAATAGCCAATTGCGAAAATAGTGTTTTGTTACTATGAATATTATTTAATATATCAGATGGCCGAATGCATAGATGGCCGAAGCATAGATGGTGCATAATGCATAGATGGCCGAAGATTTTCTTTTTACAATTTGGTTAAAAATTTCTGTAAACCCTAATCACGTGGTGGGGGATATTCAATTATCCATTATGTATTTTATGTTCAATACGACTCACACTCCTTCTCCACCTGTAAAAATTGGCGAAACAGTGGTTATGTATTAAATCGAAATAATCATGACTATGGCCATTTCATTTCTAATTATGATCACCGAACAATCGTTATGCAAATACAGTTCTATAAGTGAATAACCAATTGTGAAAATACTGTTTTTGTTACTATGAATATTATTTAATATATCAGCCTTTTTTTTTACAAAGTCGTTTTTTCAAGGCGTTTTTTTTTATGTTTCGCCAAACTCTATTCCCAGACTCTAAAGGTTGAACCTCAAGTTGATTTCTCGACCGGGAGCAAGAGCAGAATTCTTTTCTGGGGGAGGGGAGAGAGCAAATTAAAAAGAAATATAGAATCAGGCCACATATAAAAATAAAGCGAAATATGAGATACGTCGTAAATATTTTGAGATTTTGGTGAGGTATATTAAACCTAATGCTTGACTTCCCCTTCCCTTTGAGTACTTGCCTGAGGCGAGCTCTCTCGAAATATTTCTCGATTATTTGCATTTTGATTATACATTTCCGTTTATAAAGAGTTCTAACGAACTCAGCCCATCATCTGTGATAAATTGAAGCTTGCACGCTTGGATCCTGCTCCTGGTACTTACTTAGAGTTTTGTATCGGGGAAGGGGCAGAATATTTCTATTTTTGGGGGGGAGGGTTATATTAGCTCAAAAATTAGGCGAATTATATTCCAACGCAAAAAAAAAACGAATCACAGGAAAACTCGTTCAAATGTTTAGCTTTTCAAAGAGAGAAGCGGTGACCAAGGACAGGCAGTCACATCAATCCCCCCCCATCCGAGAAAAGTATTTTCTAGATGCCTGACATTAGACCCCCACCCGATCCTGTGCACATGCTCGCTCAACCACAGAGGAGCCGATTCTCGAAAATACAGGGGGTATTCATTTTCCAAATTCTCCAACGGATTTTTTTTCTGCATTTCCGTGAGTTTACGTAACTTCACGGAAATGTAGGATGGCTATTTATTTTTATAAATTTAAGGTTTCTCCGGTACTTTCGCATTATATGGGCCTTTCTAAAAAGTCAAGTTTGGTTAATGCTAATGAAATAAAATAAAATAGGATGAATATATAATAGTTTAGAAACAAATTTGGGCTATATATTTGCACATTAGGGAGGGGGGGGGCAAAGCATTGCATATATTAAATATTTAACCTAACCTAACCTAGGTATCTTTTTCCCCATCTAAAAATTCAAAAAACCACAGTTTAATATCGTATACGCAATTAAAACCACGCTAGACAAAGTATTTCTCTCAGTCGTGTCTTGAATCATCTTGTAAAAAAACGGGTTTTTCAAAGCGTCTCTGCCGTTTGACTGTAGCATCTCTTGTTGGACTTCTTCAGAGAGGTCCATATAATACGAAAGAACCATTTTTTCAATGAAAATAGCGAACCAAGCCACTTTTCAAGGAACATACAAAGGGGTATTCTTTAAAATGTAGGAGGGGGGAATCAAACAATCTTGGACGGCAGATGCTCCCTTCTGCCTCTCCCCAATCGATGCCACCTCAGCCACTGCCAAACGGAGGGGGGAGGCAATTATGTGATTTTCGAAACTATCCAATAAAATTACAAAAAAGGCATTTTCGAAATATAGGTGGCAACTACCGTCCCTGCTCAACCAGGTTCGTCTAACGAATACTTTCAAAGAATTATTTATCATTGCTTTTTTTTATTAAAATTAGCGTTACCATTCTTAAATACATTTCTGGGCATATGGCTAGTCCCTACCCTGGTCCTTATTAGTTACATGAATAGCACATTGATCAATTGGCTATGGACTTGACTGATTTCAACATAAGATAAATAATAGCCTAAACAGTGTTTTCGTGATTAGTTTTTGAAAGGGAGTTCGCGGAGAGCAAAACGGGCGTTCATGCGTGGAAATGCCTTGAAGCGAAGCCAGCAATAGCAATATACAGTTTGTCGTCTCTCGCTGAAAAGTGGTGAATAGCTTATTGATTTGGCTAAATTTCACTTTATTTTGGATATAACTTTAGTTCTTGACCTTTTTTATTCGATTTGGTGAGCCAGTTTTTACATAATTTGTCTATTATATACTTGTCGTAGGTAGTAATACCCTGAATTGGTATATATAGGGGTGGGGGTAAAATTCATTTCCAACAAAAATGATTATTATATTTGGAAAGAGCATGAAAAAAAAAATGGCATCGAGTGGTATAGGCTATTCACTTTATTTGTAAGTCAATAATATGATTGGTAAAAATTTAGGTAAATATATACTAAATCTTATTACTTTATTCCTTATTATTACTCTTATTACTTATTATTCTTATTTTTCCTATTATTAAGCCTATTTTATTATTCTTATATTTTTATTACTTATTATTACTCTTATTATTCTTATTACTCTTATTAATTTCTCTTTCCAGAGAAATTGCTTAAGGATTGTTCTGGGTACCCGGCTGACTGACCGTATTTCAAACAATAGGCTATACGAAAAATGTGGTTCAATTTCGCTCTCTAGGGCTATAATGAAAGAAAGGTTGAGGTGGTTAGGGCACGTTGTACGGATAAAGGATGACAGAATGCCGAAGATTGTTCTTTTTGGCCAACCATCTAGGGCTAAACGGAAAGCAGGTCGTCCCCGTCTGGGGTGGGAGGACGTCATTAAGAAAGATTTAAAGGAAATGGGAACTTCGTGGGCGGGTGTAAAAAGGGAGGCTTTGAATAGATTGGGGTGGAGGAGGATCGTGCGTAGCTGTGTTGGCCTCAGGCGGCTCGGTGCTGCGGTGAGTTGTTAGTAGTAGTAGTAGTAAATCTCATTATTGAGTAGGAATAAAGTGAATACACCATTCGATGCATTTTTTTTATGCTGATTACGAATATAATAATCATTTCTATCGGAAATGAATTTCAGCCCCCCCCCCCTATATATGCCAATTCAGGGTATATATTCTACATTAGGGGGGTGGGGGTAAAGTTTAAACTTACCTCCCATTTACATCAGAAACAAAATTTGCATCCACCCCCCCCCACCCCCCTAATGTAGAAATATATACCCTGAATTGGCATATATAGGGGGGTCTGAAATTCATTTCCGATAGAAATGATTATTATATTCGTAATCATTATAAAAAAAAGGCATTGAATGGTGTATTCACTTTATTCCTAACTCAATAATATGATTTGGTATATATTTACCAAAATTTACTGTAAATAGTTAAAGGGATGACTGTTAAATGGAAATAGGATTGTGGAATATATTTTAGTAAACAAGCTTAAAAGCTGAAATTGTGTAAGGTAAGCAGTAATTTATAATAGCCTAGTAATAGGTTGAAATGTGAACAAAATCAACGGTAAATTTTTCGGCAGTTCATATTATTTGACTTGAGAATAAAGTGAACACATCCTACCACTCGATGCCTTTTTATGCCTTTTTTTAATTTTTTTTTCCCTAGCGTAGTGTTTTCTAATTACGTTGGCTTGATTTTTTGTTTATTTGATGAAATAAACCTAAAATAAACCTGAACCTAATAATCATCTTTTTCGGAAATGAATTTTACCCCCGCCCCCAAGTATGCCAATTCAAGATATATATTTGCACATTAGGGGGGGGGGGCAAGGCCGTACCCAGAGGGAGATTAGGGGGTTTGAACCCCTCCCGAAATGTTTTTTTTTACTCGTAAAAACGTAAAAAAAATGTTATAAACAAATTTTATATGCGTTTTAGAGTTTTTGTTGTGTGTACACCCCCCCCCCCCCGCCAAAAGAAAATCTTTGAGTAAAACCCCTCCGAAAAAAATCCTGGGCACGGTCTGGGGGGGGGGGGGCGTTGGTAAAGTTTAACCTCTCATTTGCATACGAAACAAACAGAAAATTTTCCTGATTTTCGAAAGAAAGGGGGAAACACCCCCTAAAATTCAAGTGATCTTAATGAAAATCGCCCTATCAGATTTAGCGTATCAGAGAACTCTACTGTGTAGGTTTCAAGATCCTATCTGCAAAAATGTGGAATTTTGTACTTTTTGCCAGAAGGAAGATCACGTATGCCTGTTTATTTATTTATTTATTTTGTTTGTTCTCCCCAGGGGTGATCGTATCGACCCAGTGGTCCTAGAATATTGGGAGAGAGGCTCATTCGAGCGGAAATTGAAAGTTCTAGTGCCCTTTTTAAGTGACCAAACAATTGGAGGGCAACTAGGCCCGCTCCTCCGCCCCTTTTTCCAAAAAACGTTTGATCAAAATTTTGAGATAGCCCTACTGTTCATCATAGTTGAAAGGCCCAATAACTATACTTTTGGGTATAGCTTGACCCCCCCCCCCCCCCGCAGCCCCAGGGGAAAGGTCTTTAAGTTATAAAATTAGCCCATTGTTTGTGCATAGTATTTGTTATTGGGACGTATGCATACATTTTCGGGCCGAGGGGGGGGGGAGGGAATTTTCTGCTGAGGGTTTTTCCCCGGGGGAATTTTCCATGGGGAGGGAAGATTCCAGGGAGTGAACTGACCGAAATATTTGCATTTTAGTCCACATTTTTCACTGGCTTGTATAATCCTCGTTTTTCTTTTTTTTACTATTGTTTCGTTTTATCATGATTAGCCAGTGTGGTCTCAGAAATTATTTACGACAAGCTTACGGGGAGCATATGACCAAAGTCTGTTCTTAATTATTTTGATGTTTCCATTAGTAATTTTAATGTTATTATCTTGACCTGAGGACGGTCAAGCGGAGGTCTTGACCGAAATATTTGCATTTTAGTCCATATTTTTCACTGGCTTCTATAATCCTTGTTTTTCTTTTTTTTTACTATTGTTTCGTTTTGCCAGGATAAGTTATACACTGGGGAGTTTGCCAGAATTCTTATACAAAATTATTTTTATGTTTCTTGCTTTCTCTTTTCCGTCTCAATTTTACGTGCGGAGTGGTTAAGAGTAATTGTCCGGGGTAAATTTTTCATTGGGATTGAATTGTCTAGAGGATATTTCCGTGGGAAGGGGATTTATCCGTGGAGGTGGGGCCAGATTTTCTGGTATTATTTAAAAAATGATAAAAAATTAAAAAAAAACAAGTTTTTTCAATTGAAAGTAAGTAGCAACATTAAAACTTAAAACGAACAGAAATTATTACGTATATAAAGGGGGTTGTCCCCTCCTTAACACCTCGCTCTTTACGCTAAAGTTTGAATCTTGTCCCAATTTTTTAAGAATGACTCCTGAAACACAAGGGCCATTTAATTAGAACAATAAGACGCTTTTTTAAAAGTACTAAAAAACTTTAGCGTAAAGAGCGAATTGTTGAGGAGGGGTCAACCGACTTTATATACGTAATAATTTCTGTTCATTTTAAGTTTTAATGTTGTTCCTTACTCTCAGTTGAAAAACTTTTTATTCAATTTTATTTTTCATTACTTTAATTCAGTTTGCTCTTATTTAATTTAATTCAGGAGCGACCAAGTGCAAGACTATTAGTTCAAAAAGTTTTGAGTTTGTTTTGGATATAAATTTGCTTTTTAATCCTTTTGAGTTAATGGTGGTTTTTCAAAATTTTGGCAAGGTCGTTTTAGAGGTTGTGCTTTTAAATTTTGTTTTAGATCAAATTAAAAAAAAAAAAAAAAACTTAAAAGCTTTTCGCATGCTTGATTATTGGTCCACGTAGTACAGATAATGATCTCCTGATTCTCTGCCTTCGGCCGGGAGTAGAGTGCATGGCTGGGGGCAAATCATCCGACGGGGCAACTTGATTTTAGATCGAGGGCTTGTGCGGATGAAGGATGACAGATTGTCGAAGATTTTTTTTTTTCGGCCAACCGTCTTGGGCTAAACGGAAAGCAGGTCGTTTCTCGTCTGGGTGGGAGGACGTCATAAAGAAAGATTTAAAGGAAATAGGAACTTCGTGGGCGGGTGTAAAAAAGGAGGCTTTGAATAGATTGGGGTGGAGGAGGAGCGTGCGTAGCTGTGTTGACCTCAGGCGGCTTGGTGCTGCGGTGAGTTGTTTGTAGTAGTAGTAGTGGCTATATTATATGACAGCACAAACACAGGATTGAGTAGACTAGCGGGTGCTAGGGTAGGTGTATACCCAGTATAAGGGGGCACAAGTTGCACAAAATTTGGGATGATGTCCCTTTGGCTTTGTTAGCCTAGAAATTTATTAATGTGATATTCCCTGTCAGGTCTTATACTCCTCGTTCAATTTGTGTATTTTTTTTAGTTGTTTTTTTTTTTTTTTTTCGAAGTGAAGGCCATGGATAAAATTGCCGCTGATGATTGGAAGATGCAGCTAGACCGCATTCTAGTAAAATGTTGTACTGGCATGTTAATAAATTGAGAGGGAGTAGTCAATCTGGACTTGTCCCAGTTAAAGATAGGAACGGGGCCACAATTAGTTATAAGGAAAGAGTTAAAGAGAGATGGGTAGAACATTTTGAGAATATGCTAAACCGAGATAGAGCTGCAGGAAAAGATATAGAGGAAATTGAAAAAGTTTGTGATACCTGGGATGTGAAGGAAGAATTAGCGACAGTACTAAAAGGATTAAAAATAATAAGGCTCCAGGTGCTGATAGGGTGGTAAATGAGTTTTTTTTTTTAAATATGGCGGCTCTGAGGTTAGAAATAAGTTACTGAAGATTATGAATATGATTTTTGAAAAAGGGGAAAGTACCTAGTGATTTTAGAAAAACCTTAATTAAACTACTGTATAAGGAAGGTGATAAGAATGAGTGTGGTAATTATCAAGGGATTAGTCTATCTCTGTAGGTAAAAAATTACTTAGTAACATGATACTTTTTAGACTGAGAGATGCTGTAGACAAAGTTTTAAGAGAAGAACGGTGTGGTTTTAGAAAAGGTAGAGGATGTGCCGACCAAATTTTCATAGGTTAATAATTGAAAAGTGCCAGAGTTATCGAACACCTTTGGTCCTCAGTTTTATAGTTTTATGAGCAACCCTTCGATTCTGTTGATAGAAGAGCTTTAGCAAAGGTCTCTTATCCTTGCATGGTACACCAGACAAATACATTGAAGTGGTTAGTGCTAAGTCACATTTATTTTTTTAAGTAGAATTAAACGCTAAATGCATATTTAATGCGTACAATACTTTAGTGGCAATTAAATGTTTCTCCTTGCACTAAAAAATTTTACATTCAGATGCATACTGATGCAGAAATTTTAGCCCACTCCGCCAATGTAGGCATGGGCGGTTCTAGCAGACAACAAACTTAACGTAATTGGTGAAATCAGGTTTCAATTCTGGTAGTTAGCCTGTTGGTAAAGTATGTTCTGACTATAACTGATATACAAGAATAACACTGCTTCGGTTAAGGTAGGAAATGAGGTTAGCAGCTGGTTTCGTATTAAATCAGGAATTAAGCAGGGTTGTGTTCTAGAAGAATAGGAAGATAAGTCTGTAAACCAAGATTAGAATATTGGAAGCTACAGTAATGACAGTGCTCAAATATGGCTTTGAAGCATGGGCGCTCCGAAAAGCCGATGAAGATATGCTAGATGTTTTCCAAGATAAATTGCCTACGGACTGTTCTGGGTACCCGGATGACTGACCGCATTTCAAGCAGTAGGCTGTACGAAAAGTATGGTTCAATCTCACTTTCTAGGGCTATATTGAGAGAAAGGTTTAGACGGCTAGGGCACGTTCTGCGGATGAAGGATGACAGATTGCCAAAGATTGTCCTTTTTGGCCAACCGTCTAGGGCTAACCGGAAAGCAGGTAGTCTGCGGTTGGGGTGGGAGGATTTAAAGGAAATCGGAACTTCCTCGGAGGGAGTAAAGAGTGAGGCTTTGAATAGGTTGGGATGGAGGAGGAGTTTGCGTAGCTCTGTTGGCTTCAGGTGGCTTGGTGCTGTGGTGAGTTGTTGTTAGTAGTAGTAGTTTTTTCGGTTTCACCTCACCGCGAAAAAATATTTACAGAACTAGGAGGAAGGAGGGAGGGGTCTTTCACTGAGATGATTAAACTGCCTTGATTGACTTGTCTAGCAATGAGGAGCCGATATCGGGTCGTCTAAAAAACTGTAAATAGTCTGTGGCTTAGTGTGTGCTTTCAGCTGGATTAGAGGGTCAGAGGCATTGCCTGTGGACCTTTTAGGCAGAGATAAGTCCTTGGTTCCTCTCTCAGTCTTAGGCTTAACCTACGCACACACTTATTTCTAGTGGACAGAGGGGGATATAGGACAAATTTGTCAAGCAGGAAAATTGTTTGGGAGAGTTTTTGAGGACTCAGTAAATAGTAAAGCTGTTCTTTTTACAATTCAATATGATTCAGTATCAAATTCTGGCAAAAAAAAACTGTACCCCCCCCAAAAAAAGTTCTGTTTCCGCCCTTGGGCCAATACCATGGATGGAATACCCCCCCCCCCCCCCCCCTGGACCTCCATATGCAGAGAAGCTCATCAGACGCGTGCACATGACTTTTCTTTGGAGAGGGAATTGTCAAAACTGATGAAAAAAATATGTTGAAAATCGAGCAGTCGCCCACTTTCCACCACATGGTGTATATCTCGGAGCACCACACGTGCCGGAAAGTTCCGCCGCGGGTGGCACAGCCCCGCAACGCTTTGGTGCAGTTCAGAGGTACCTGGCAAGCACCAACCTGGTGTACATGATTTCTGAAAGCCGGAAGCCCCTTCTCGAAATTTATGACATAATTGCAAAAAGTACTTATATTATAGCGACCACACTTTTGTTCTTGATCTGTTATAAAACCGGTTTTTCTGTGTGCAGTTGGAGATAATTAGCTTAGCCTAAGTGAGATAAACTACTATGCAGGTATGTTTTAATTAATATTTAATATATAGAGTTGGTTAGGGCAGGTATTTAATATAATACGTTCTATGCGGCCTGCTTTCCATAATTCCCTGTTGTAGTTTCCATAATTTTGTTACTAAAGCATTACATTTTCATCACATTTTGGTATGTTTCAATAGGATTAACCTAACTTCACTTCTTGGGTGTGGTCGCTATAATACATAAGTATCACAAAAACTTTCAGGTTTTAGGGATAGATGAGTATCGTGTGGCTCTTTCCACTTTTCCCTGGTCGCCATTATTACATGAATACACTATTTATTATTCTTAATTGAATCATTGGGATAGTTATTTTTCGGTGTGTGAAAAATGTCAGGTAATAAAAACAAGCAGAGTAACAGAATCTTGCAACTGCAACAATTTATTGCCCCAGTGGACAGTTTCCTGGGACAGTAACAGCTGATTCTTGCAGATTTATTACGTTCACACGAATAATCAAATTACTTTACAAATAGTTTTTGAAGTGGAATACGTTTCACAGTAGAGAGATGTTAAATATTGACCTTTTCCGTTCCATCTTCCAACTCATAGGTAACTAGACTTCCAAAATTTTCACTCTAATCTGTGTTACGGAGAAGCTTGGTAATTTTATATTAACTTTTCGCTTTAAATGCATACGATAATAACGAAATTCTTACCTTTTTTCATTAACTTGGCTTCATTTCAAAATACTGCGAAATAGCTTTAAAATCTGAATAGTTTCACAAAAGTGTACGGGGAGGGGGGGGGGATTTTATATCAATTTTTTAATCAAAATACAGTAAATTGTATTTCCCAATATTTACAGAAAAGGTAAAAAAAAACTGATTTTAATCATTTAATTCATTTTTTTCAGCAATAATTATAAAAAAATCATATAATAGAATACAGTGTTCCTGCCATATAGCTTTTACTTCAGGGGGAGTTGGCTGGTATACTGCAAGGGGTTACACATCAGGCTGCTCACTATGAATCGGAGGATGTAGGAACTGGTGCAGTATCGGAAGTATGGCCGTATGACGCGTTCTCAAGGACACTTTCACTCTTGAATTGGCACCAAGGTCTTTTAAAAGGCTACTTTAACACAAATGTCCGACCATAGTATATGCACTGGCACACCTATTGGGTCTAAAGATAAAAAAGAACAAAATCCAATTTGCCCAAATTTTAAATCGTTTTCGTAAAATATCCCTTGAAATCATCAAAAAATCTTTACTAGGTGCTATCCCCTTCTATGCACTGATATACCCATGTGCTATTTAGTAAGGTCAAATATTTGGTTCTAAGACGGGCTATTTTTAAGGTAATATATTTTTCAAACAGCAAAGGAGCTTTTAAAGCTCTTTGAAATGATTCACAAAAACTGTGTTACTCGTGGTTCTTAGTCATCATCCTACGTATATCAGCGTACTTTAGTGCCATAGATATATTGTCAGATAATATAGCAAAAATTTCATAACACACAAGCAGCTAAACAGTCGCTGGCCATTGAAACAGGGTTGCCAACTGCCGACGTCTAAAAAGAGTGCAAATCAAGGCCAAAAAAGAATGATTTTTGCTCAAAAAGAGTGCAAGTCAAAAAATTTATGGTAAGAAAAATCGGTACTTATGCATTATATCTTACACACGAAAGAAGTCAAGTTTGGTTAATGCTAATGAAATAAAATAGGATGAAAATATAATAGTTTAGAAACAAATTTGGGCTAAATATTTGCACATTAGGGGGGGTGGGGTGGGTAAAGTATAACATATATTAAATACGTAACCTAACCTAGGTACCTCCCCCCCCTAAACCCCAAGAGCAATAGTTTAATATTGTAAACACAATGAGAAACCACGCTTTGCGATTCATTTCTCTATTGCAAATACTCGTTTGACTGGTTTCCTTTAGTGTTTCCCGATAAAGTATACAGCGATGTGTAAGATATAATGCGTAAGTCCCGAAAAATCCCCTCTGAGGTAAAAAAGACTTCATTTCCGTCGGAATGAGTGCAAGTCGGCAACCCCGCATTGAACATGAATGGTGGAAAATCAGTGGTGATACAGATGGGAGACTTAAAAACCGGTTTTGTGTGCTTCAAACACCTCAAGAAACTTTAACTGATGGCTTGGAAGAAAAAGTGCAGGGAGCTCCCGAAAATACATGTTTGTCTGTTGTCTATTTTTTTATAGATATGTTTATGCCTCCACCAGAAAGCTTTTTAGAAATATGCAAGTAGTAGATTAACAGTAAAAATGCTTTGGTGACCATTTTGTGGTCGATAAATGCTGTATAGAAATGAACGCAAAGAAGAAAAGAAAGATGAAACTTCCCCCTTAGGAAGAGGCTTACTTTCACGGCTTGCTTAATTCGAGGTTGAATTTCGAAGTTTCGATCACTTTGTTCCAAGTTAAAGCTAATCTCTCCCTAAAGTGAAAAAATTATTTGAAAAAAACTATGTTTTCTAAAGAGTTAAAGAGGCTGAGTCACAAGTTCGAACCTTAAAACGTACAGGGATTAGAAGGTACAGTTGGGGGGCTGCCGCGCCCAAACCCCCCGCTTTCGCAGCCTTTAAATACAAAAAAAGAATTTTAAACTGAAAGTAAGGAGCGACATTAAAACTTAAAACGAACAGAAATTATTCCGTATATGAAAGGGGCTGTGCCCTCCTCAACGCCTCGCTCTTTACGCTAAAGTTTTTATTGTTTAAAAAAAAAGTTGTGAGAAAGTCAAACTTTAGCGTAAAGAGCGAGGCGTTGAGGAGGGCACAGCCCCTTTCATATACGGAATAATTTCTGTTCGTTTTAAGTTTTAATGTCGCTCCTTACTTTCAGTTAAAAAGAAAAAAAAATTATTTAAAGGCTGCGAAAGCGGGGGCCTTGGGGGGCGGCAGCCCCCCAACTGTACCTTCTAATCCCTGTACGTTTTGAGGTTCGAACTTGTGACTCAGCCTCTTTAACTCTTTAGAAAACGTAGTTTTTTTTTCAAATAATTTCTGCACGTTTTTGTACAGTTTATTACTTATTATTGCTTGACTAACTGTTAGATGATTGTGTATTATTCTTTTCTTTCTCGACAGGGTGTTTTAAGGGTCGACCTTGTAACTCAGCCTCTTTAACTCTTTAGAAAACGTAATTTTTTTCAAATAATTTAAAAAAGAAACTGAGTTTCTTTTTTAAAGCTTTAAATTCAGTTTATAAAAAAATTCCTCTGACGGTGAATCGAACCCGGGTCTTCCGCCTGACAGTCAGGAGTATAGACCGCCGTACTAAAGAGACACAATTGTATTGTTTTTTTAGTAAGTGGAATCTATTTTTGACGCAAGCAAGTCCCCACAAAACTTGATATTTGGTTTTTGGAAAACAGGGAAGGAGTGATCAGATTGAGCTGAAATTTCGAGGATAAGCTCCCAGCCCCCAGGAAAGCTTATCCTCTAAATTTCAGCCCGATCAGACAACGTTAAAGGGGGGCTGTGGTGGGAAAAATTAACATGGGCTCTTATAGGAAAACGAGGTTTTTCGTAAATGTAAATTCGGGGGATAATTTTTTTCGGTCTGAAAATATCAAAAGGCCCTAACAGGTCGAATTCTGCTTCGAATGAGTCCTCATTCACCCGGATCAGTTGCCAACTGTGGCCTGTAGGCGTGGCTAAGAAGAAAAAAAAATTTTTGAACTTTAAGTGGCTATATTTGGTTTTTGGAAAACAGGGAAGGAGTGATCGGATTGAGCTGAAATTTCGAGGATAAGCTCCGGGCCCTAGGAAAGCTTAACCTCTAAATTTCAAACCCAATCGGACAACGTTAAAGGGGGGTGTGGTCGGAGGGTCGAAACTTCCGGCCCACTTTTACCCATGAAGATAAAGTCGGAGGGGGGTGAAATTTTGCACGTCTCTTAGTTTGAGCTTGGGCTACAAAATGCGATTACCGCTCTCTCTCTGCGACCACTAGGACCGGAAAATCGCTTAACATTGTGGTGGGTCGCCTCTTTATAGAGGCACAAGTGTGCCTCCTTGATTAAGTTGAAGTTCAAAATTGCATCCGTACTGTGTCACTGGGGATTAGAATGACATAGGTTAAAGCAGGAATTTGAAACAAGATAGCGATATCGGAAACAGAGAAGTCATTTAAAATAAAATCATTAATACTATCTATAATAAAGAGGTGTGACAACTCTGCCATCGTGGAACTCTCCTCTGAACTTCAAAAATGATTTTAAAAGTTTTGGTGTCGCATATGGAGGATATTTTAGACATGCAATTTTTGTCATCTTTACATTTTGTATATGCAACGAAGAGTATGTATATTATGTAGGCATATATTGTAATAAATATCCCCCCCCCAATTTTTATGATGAATATTTTAAGAAACGCTGTACATCTTCTTTTATTCAGTGTAGGTAACAGAGTATATACAGAGTACATGGTATATATATATATATATATATATATATATATATATATAATATATATATATATATATATATATATATTATATATATATATATATATATATATATATATATATATATATATATCTATATGTATATATATATATATATATGTATATATATATTGAATATTATCATCAAGTATATGTGAAGTATGTATGTTGTTATTTTTTTAACATCTTGAGATTTTGTTTCCTTTCAAACCATGGTATTTTCTACAAGTGAATCTTGAGAGATAGCTGAATTTTCAGTGGCATCCCCGTTTGGGGTTACACTTTTTATGCTGTTTGACCTATTCCTTAGAAATCCTTTTCGTCACTTTTTTCACGCAAAGCCGTTTTATTGTTAACAGAATTGCTAAACATTTCAGTATTCTCTATTTGGTGTAAGATCTGTTTACGTCACACGCAAATTTGGAAGTTCCATCCAATCCAGATAAAGGACTAGAGGTGTGGCAGCCTCTTTTGAGTTACCAGGGCTAGGTACCACGAGTACCACGGTTAGGTACAACGAGTTAGGTGATTAATATTGGTGCTAGGTGATTTACCCCCAAAAATCCTTCCCCTCCTGCGGAAAAATCCTCCCTGTGGAAAATCCCCTGGATAGTTCCCCCACTGCTTCACATGCAAATTTGAGCAGCAAACAGACTAAGTATAGAATTTGTTCCTCGAAATGTCGATCAGATGTCCTAAGGGGTAATAAAATGACCAGATGTCTGATTTTTTAACGAGATTTAACAAGCTACAAAAAAAAAAAAAAAAAAAATAATAATAATTAATGAGATCAAATAGTTCATCACAAATTCTGTACAAAAATGTGAACACAAGAAACCAGATAACGATCAGAGGGCAACCAGCCCCCCCTGGCATATTTAATAGACCTTTCAATTAGGACGAAACAAATGGTTATCTCAAGATATCATTCGGATGTCTCTGGGAAAATGGGATATCAGAAGCGGGCTAGTTGCCTTCCAGTGTGTTTGGTAACTTAAATGGCACTTAAACTTTTTCATTTTTGTTTTGAATGACCCCGACCCCTGTCCCAATTTTCTAGGACCCTTGGTTCGACACGACCATCCCCAGGGTAAACAACAACAAAAATTATGTGTTCTTTATAGTAAAAAAAAAAAAAAAAAAAAAAAAAAAAAAAAATTCCAAATTTTGTATATGAGAGCTCTAAACCTCTACAGTAGGGTTCTTGGATCGTTTTGTGTTTAGGGAGAGGGGCAGATGCCTCAAAGGGTACATTTGAACGTGAAAACATCCTAACTCTCATTAAGCCTTCAAATAAGTACATAATTAGTTGTAAGGAAGGGGAGGTAGAAATTAATAAATAATCCCTTTTGATTTCCGGGAATATTTATGATCTCCGTCACTATTATGAAAGTAAAGAGTAACATTAAACCCAAAAATGAGCTTGCTTGTTGGTCTGATCGTAAAAACTTCGGAGGGTGCTCATTTGATTGGAAATTTAGAGTTCTAGCCTTCTTTTTAAAGTCGAAAGTGGTTGTAGACCAACCAGCCCCTGTCCTAGAATCGTTTTTGATATCTGGTCCTTTTGTTACCCCTTAGTCCCTATCCCTGTTCTAGAACCTTTTTTTATATCTGGTTCTTTTGTTATCCCATTGGGCATCTGATTGACATTTTGAGGTACCTATTTTGTACTTCTCTGTGACTACTCTATTTTGCATATGGGGAACATTCCATGGGGGGGGAAGTATCCACGAGGGAACTTTAACAGGGGGGAGTTTCAGGGGGAACGCTGGTCCCCATTAATTTTAATGATATACCAAGCTTTACCCTGAACGTTACTAAGGTAAATAACCTGTATAATATATTTAACGAATTTTTTTTTCCATCGAATTTATCTAAGCCTAATTAATACTTGAAGAGGTCAGAAAACTATTAGAAAGGGGCCTGCTATTTGGAAAGTGCGCTTATAAGGACATGTATCCAAAAACTTTCTCTTTTTTTTATTTTCATATTTTGGCCAAAGACAATGAGACTGCCGGCATATCAGCCTCTTTTGACATATCTGGTACCGCATGCTAGGTGTTAATACATGTTATACAAATAAAGGTTTTTAAGAGGTGTCCCTTAGCCCTCTGAGATTTCAGGTTTTGACTGCCCTGAATTTTGAAAGCAGAAGCTTGGGTGCAGGAAGCTAGAACTTGGGATTCTGAAATCCAACACGATCAAATTCAATATACGAAGCTGTAGCATATATGTTACTGAGCTAGATATACATTGTATTTATTTGGACTTTTCTTCTTCCAATTTATCTAAATCTAGGCAATAGTTTAAGGGGCTAGAGAGGCTGGCAGGTACCCAGGATTTTTTTTTAGGGTGGGGGCAATAATAATATCGTTTACGTTTGAGTTCTTAATTTTTTCTCTTTGCTATCATCGTCTTATAAATTAAAGATAGTAATTATTCTTTCAAGTGTTTTCGCCGTCTATTGTTGGATCTACAGCTTCTCAAAGAAGCCAATTTCAATTTTTAAGGCATAATAAATCATGAGCGTAGACATGCTCGGGTCTCCCCTCCTTAAAATATTTCACATGAAAGGCTTGAAAGGTTTCTCATGCTTCATAAATGCATTAGCGCTTCTCAGGCCGCAAGTTAGTGCCGAAAAATGAAGCTCTCTTTTTCTCCGTTCTTTGTGTCAATTCAGCCAGGTCATTCATAAATTTAAATATATTGTTTCCTAGGGTTTTCTTCTGACGAGGGGAAGCAATGAAGTACGAAGACGTTGCCGGTGGACTATCGTAGCTCAGTGGTTAAAGCTGTCAGCATAGTTTGATGCAAGCTATGGGTTCGACTCACTGAATTAAAAAAAAAAAAACACAAAAAAAAGTTTTTTTTTCAGCTGAAAGTAAGAAGCAACATTAAAACTTAAGAAAACAGAAATTATTACGTGTATGAAGGGGATTGCCCCCTCCTCAACACCTCGCTCTTTATGCCAAAGTTTTTTAGTAGTTTTAAAAAAGCTTCTTATTGTTCTAATGAAACGGCCCTTGGGTTTCAGGAGTCGTTCTTAAAGAATAGGAACTAAATTTTAACTTTAGCGGAAAGAGTGAGGTATTGAGGAGGAGGTAATCCCCTTCATATACGTAATAATATCGGTTCGTTTTAAGTTGTAATGTTGTTCCATTCTTTCAGTTGAAAAAACTTTTTTTGTATTTGATTTCTGATCGTTTTTTAAATAATGCCGGGAAATCTGGTCCCACCTCAATGGAGAAATCCACCTTCCCATGGAATTATCCTCTATACAATTCAATCTTGGTGAAATTTACCCCTGACATTACCTGACAATTACCCTTCACAACTCCACGTGTAAAATTGAGACGGAAAAGAGAAAGCAAGACATGTAAAAAGATTTTGTTTAGGAATTCCGGCAAATTTTCCCAGTGTATAATCTCCCCTGGTAAGTTCACCCCCTGGAAGCTTCCCTCCCCATGGAAGATTCCCCCATGAAAAAAAAACAGCATAAAACTCTTCCCCCTCCTATACGAAATTTTATACATACTTCCCAGTAACAAATACTATGCGTAAAGAATGGGGAGTTTTATAACTTGGATCTTTCTCCTGGGGATGTGGGGGGGAGTATGTTCTATCCAAAGTCTTTCAATTATGGTGAACAAAATGGATTTCTCCAAATTTTGATCGGACGATTTGGGGAAAAAAGGGGTGGGGAAGGGGGCCTAGTTGCCCTCCAATCGTTTAGGTCAATTAAATAGGGCACTAAAAATTTCAATTCCCGTTCGAATAAGTCCTCTCAAGAAATTCTAGGACCACTAGGTCGATACGATGATCCCTGAAAAAAAAAAAAACGCATATCCGTGATCTTTCTTATAGAAAAAAAAATACAAAATTCCACATTTTGCAGATAGAAGTTTGAAACCTTTATAGTAGGGTTTTCTGATACGTTGAATCTGATGGTATGATTTTCATTAAAATTCTATGACTTTTAGGGGATGTTTCCCCCTTTTTTGGAAAATCAGGCAAATTTGCTCACAGCCTTTAATGGGTAAGGCTGAACTAAATGAAACTTATTTATTTGAAATCAGCATAAGTATTGAGCCGGGTCGCTCCTTACTTAGAGTTCATTACCGCGAACTGTTTGATATATTTCTATATCAAGTTCCTCTTATTTGTATATTTAAACCTGTATCCAGCAGTGGAAGCAGTTTTTTTTCTTTTATGATATGTAGGCTATATAATTTTTCTTTTTCTTGAGCATTGAGGACGGCTTAGCAGAGTTGTTATTTTTAATTTCACTTTTTATATTTTGCTATAAAAAGTAGGTACTTGCCCAGTACTCAGAAAACACCAAGAATTTGGATCTGCAATATCAGACAATAACCAGTTTATTCCTGTCTTTACTCGGAGAGAATTAGTTTCTGCTCAGTGGAAGACTACATTGTAGCCTAGCTATATTCCAATCAAATATTTAGTTAGTATTTTGGTTAGGTTGTGTTATATTTTGTACGCCGGGCCGCTATACTTAACCCCCAACTGTCCAGCCTCCCCCCCCCCTAACGTGCAAATATACAGCCCAAATTATATATATCCTATTTATCTCCCAAGCGTCTCATATTTCAACCCTGTATCTATAAATTGTATTAACTTGGGTATTTTTCTTAATAATGGACAAGTACCAAAGTAAATTTTAAATATATTTTATATTTTACTTTTTCGATTTTCGTTTTCTGTTATATAAACTATTATTTTTCAAGTCTCTTCACTAAAGAAAAACAAACAGTAAAAGATCACTGTGAGCATGCTTATGAATTTATTTTAGGTAATTAATTATACTTATAGTACTCTGGGAAGGAGGCCCACATGTCACCCCTGTCTATTTGCTTGCTAAGTTAAGTTCTGACATCAGTCAAATCCCCTTACTAAATTCGCTCCGTTAGCTGGGGTTTATATGTCGTTCAGTGACGAAAAAACCTTCATCTATTTCGCTTTTGTTCGGGACTAAATAAAAAAAAAAGTTTTTTTTCGACTGAAAGTAAGGAGCAACATTAAAATTTCAAAAGAACAGAAATTATTTTGTATATGAGGGGGGGGGGGGGGGATCCTTCCTCAACCCTCGTTTTTTACGCTAAAGCCTTAAAGCTCTTCAAAAATACTTCTCATTGAAAATCAAGGGCCCTAGTGTCTGAGTAATCTTTTTTTTTAAATCAGGACGAAAAGTCAAACTTTAACGTAAAGAGTGAGGATTGAAGAAGGGGAAGCTCCCCTCGAAACAGAACACGTTGTGCTCGTTTTAAGTTTTAATGTTGCTGCTTTCAGTTGAAAAAAAAAATAGTTTTTTTCATATTTAATTTCTAAACGTTTTCCAAATAACCCCAGGAAATCCCCTCCCTCCCTATGTAAAACTTCTTCTGGAAGCTTTTCACCCCACGGGAAATCTCCGCGTGAAATCCCCCCCTCCTCACAGAAAATTGCCCCGACAAAATTCCGTATATTTCCTAATAACAAATGCTATATACGAACAATACGGACACATTGCGTAAATAAAAGCCCTTTCCCAAAGGATTATGGAGGGTCATGTCATCACCAAAAACATAGTTGTTGGACCTTTCGACTATGTTGAATTCAATGGCTATCTTAAAATTTTTACCGGATTTCCTTGGAGAAAAATTGGGTGTGGTAGGGGGCTAGGTGCACTTTACTCCTTTTGGTGAATTAAAAAGGGCACTAGAACTTTTGATTTCCGTTCGAATGAGCTATCTTCCGATCTGCTAGGACCATCGGTTCGATACGATCACCCCTGGGAAGAAAAAAAGCAACAAATAAACATGCATCCATGATCTTTCTTCTGTCAAAAAAAAATATGTAATTCAACATTCTTGTAGATATGAGCTTGAAACCTCTACAGTAAAGTTCTCTGAAATACTGAGTTTGATGGTGGGATTTTCGTTAAGATCGCTTGACTTTTTTGGGGGTGTTTCCCTCCGTTTTCGAAAACCAGGCACATCTTTTTAGGCTCGTAACTTTCGATCGCTAACTTTAAACTTGACGAAGTTTTAATATTTGGAATCAGCAAAAAAACAATCTTTTTGGTGATGTGATGAAACTTAAAATTCTGTTTTTTAGAGCTTTGATTACTATTGGGCCGAGATGCTCCCTAGTTCGTTACCACGAAGTTAGGGTTGAAAAATTTGCTTCTTTAATTGGCAAATTGTGCTCAAATAAATGAAAAAAAAAATCGCTTTATTTACTGGTAAAAAAATTTAACTTGGCATTTTTTAAAGATTTTTTTCTTTTAATTTATCATGGCATTTCTACATTCAAATCAAGTGACTCTTCTAGGGAATTGTCCTCTAAACTCGTTTTCGGCGAATATTTCAGGTAATTTCCTTTGGAGTCACCTTTTTTGGCCTTCCTCAAATTGACTTTTTTCCAATTGGCTACTGCACACATCCCTGGTTTTTAGCCCCGTGCTTTTAATATAGAAGAACTTGCGGTGTATGTGTTTGGGTTTTGTATGGCCAAACTGTCGAAGTCATAAATAATAAAATAATCATGTATGTTTCTTCATAGAGTTGATAGAAGAATTATGTTGTACTGTGGATTTTGCAAAATTAGTGAGTGCGTGTTTTTGCCACCAACCTTGCCACAGACCGTATCTCATAAAGCAGGTATTTATTCTGAAGGGGAAGGGGCGAATCGGAAAAAGCCTAAAGACTGACGAATTATGTGCAGAACAGCAAATGTTAGGCGAGTTTTAAGGTAAGGAGAGTGGTTAAAGGTATTCGTGTTGCTGTGGGACCAGCACTAGCTCGCATCCATAGCATTCAGACCAAGCATCCGTAGATATTTCATAGCAAATTGTTTGAACGGTGGGTCACCTTCCCCATCGGCCCCTGCCTGTACTATGTCCTAATCTATACGCAATGAATTTGTGCATGGCCCTTCGATATCGTTGGGTTTTTTTTTCGCTCCTTAAAGCAAATATTGATATGAAAAAGGGCGGAACCAACTCTCTCTTTAGATTTTTCCTGTCCCTTATAAAATTTGGTGAGAGAAGCAGTCAAGTTTTTGAATGGAGCTCACACCACCGCCGTCTTAAGGATATCAGAATCGACGTTAAGTTTGTTTTCAGGTAAATAGAAACAACAAGTCTTTTCAACTGGAAGTAAGGAGTAACATTAAAACGAACAGAAATTAGTGCGTATATGAGGGGGTTTGCCCCCTCGTCAATACCTTGCTCTTTACGCTAAATTCGAATTTTGTTCCTATTCTTTAAGAATAACACTTGAATCACAATGCCCGTTTAATTAAAATAAATCCAATAAAAAAAAACAAGTTTTTTTTTAGCTGAAAGTAAGGAGCGACATTAAACTTAAAACGAACAGAAATTAATCCGTATATGAAAGGGACTGTCCCCTCCTCAACACCTCGTTCTTTACGCTAATTTTTTTTTATTATTTTAAAAAATTGAGTTGTGAGAAAGAGTCAGTTTTTAGCGTAAATAGCGAGGCGTTGAGGAGGGGACAGCCCCTTTCATATACAGAATAATTTCTGTTCGTTTTAAGTTTTAATGTCGCTCCTTACTTTCAGTTAAAAAGCATTGTTTTTTATGTAATTTCTGAACGTTTTTTAATTAATGCAGGTTTTGATTTTGGCTCACCGTACAAGAATAACTAAAATGAAATTTGCATATTAGTTTACTTTTTTTTGGCCAAATGGCTGTCTCGAAATTTTGATCAGACGATTTTAAGAAAAAGAGGCACAGGAGGGGCCTAGTTGCCCTCCAGTTTTTTTGGTTACTTAAAAAGGGCACTAGGAATTTAAATTTATTTACGAACGTTTTTATTACTAATAAATATACGTAACTTACGAATTTACTTATGTAACGAACTTCAATATTCGTGTATTCTTATTACGTATTATAGGGGGTTCCCCCTCTAGTCAATACCTCGCTCTTTACGCTTAAGTTTGAATTTTGATCCAATTCTTTAAGAATGACCGCTTAATCACAGAGGCCGTTTAATTAGAACAAATAGCTCTTATGAAAGTGCTAACAAAAACTTTAGCGTAAAGAGCAAGATATTGACTGGGGGGAAACCCCCTCTTATACGTGATAATTTCTGTTCTTTTTAAGTTTTGATGTTGATCCTTACTTTCAGTTGAAAAAACTTGTTTTTTTATTTAATTTCTGATCGTTTTTTAAATAAAGCTGGGAAATCCGGCGCTTCCATCATAGCAATGTCCCTTCTCCCATGAAAACTTCCTCCATGGGAAGATCCTCCCACGTAACTAAATCCCACGACCCCCCCACCAGAAAAAATCCCCCTGAAACCGTATGTTTACTTCCCAATAACCAATACTATATGTAAACATCGGACGAAGTTCATAACTTTAAGCCCTCCCCCCGGGGACTGCGGGGGATTAAGTCATCCTCAAAGACATTAGTTATTATATTTTTTTACCACTCTGAACAAAATGGTTATCTCAAAATTTTGATCAGGTGACTTTGGGAAAAAAGAGTGTTGGAGGAGGCCTGGTTGCCCTCCATTTTTTGGTCAAAGAAAGACGGGAACTTTTAATTTCCCGTTCGAATAAGTCCCTCCGCGATACTCTACGACTATTGGGTCGAACCGATCACCCCTAAAAAAAATAAAAATAATAAATAAACACGTATCCGTGATCTTTCTTCTGGCAAAAAATACAAACTTCCACATTTTTGCAGATAGAAGCTTGAAACCTCTACAGTAAGGTTCTCTGATACGCTGAATCTGATGGTGTGATTTTCATTACGGTTCTGTGACTCTTAGGGATGTTTTTTCCCCTTTTTTCGAAAATAAGTTCTGATGTACTTTTGATGTGTAAGAAACTTGATGAAACTTATGTATTTGAACTCAGTATAGGAACCCGATTCTTTTGATGTATCTTTTGGTATCAAAATTTCCGTTTTTAGAGCTTCGGTTACTATTGAGCCGGGTCGCTCCTTACAGTTCGTTACCACTAAGTATTTGACAATAAACGTTTTTTTAGGCATAATAGTTTTGACAGGCACGTAACTTTTGATGGGTAATACTAAACTTGATAAAACTTATATATTTAAAATCAGCATAAAAATCTAATTCTTTTGATGTATCTATTGGTATCAAAATTCTGTTTTAGAGCTTCGGTTAATATTGAGCCGGGTCGCTCCTTACTTGCAGTTCGTTACCACGTACTGTTTGATAGCTCTTTTGAAAAGTACTGTTTTTTCTTCTTTTTTTTTAGTTAAATTAGGGTTTATTCATCAACCAAAAATAACAAAATCCAGAAGCTAAGCTTGTACAGGAAATCACTACCCCATACTAAAAAAAAACTTTAGCGTAAAGAGCGAGGTGTTTACGAGGGGGCGAACCCCCTAATATACGCAATAATTTCTGTTCGTTTTCAATTTTAATGTTGCTCCTTACTTCCAGTTGAAAAAACTTGTTGTTTTTTTAATTTAAATTCTGATCTTTTTAAAATAATTGTGGGAAATCCGACGCCCCTGTTATGGAAAATTCCCTTTCCCCGTGCGAAACTCCTCCATGGAAAGATCCTTACACGTAACCCCTCCCCTCGACCCTCCCCCCACCACCGGAAAAAATCCCCCCTGAAAACGTCTGTGTACTTCCGAATAACCAATACTACATGTAAACAATGGGCAAAGTTCATAACTTGCAGCCCTTTCCCTGGGACTCTGGGGTATTAAGTCATCCTCAATCACGTAATTATTAGATTTTTCGACTATACTGAGCAAAATGGGTATCTAAAAATTTTGATCGGGTGACTTTGGGAAAAAATGAGCGTGGGAGATGGTCCCGTGGGGAAAATGAGTGCTATATGAATGAGGATAGTGATCGTGGGCAAAAAAGGAAAATAGTCCCCCTGATTATTTGGCCTTCAATTTTTTTGGTCCCTTAAAAACGGCACTAGAACTTATAATTTCCGTTTGAATGAGCCCTCTTGAGATATTCTAGGACCACTGGGTCGATACGGTCATCCCTGAAAAAACAAAAAAAACAGCAAATAAACACGCTTCCGTGATCTTTCTTGTGGCAAAAAAATACAAAATTCCACATTTTTGCAGATAGGAGCTTGAAACCTCTGCAGTAGGGTTCTCTGATACGCTGAATCTGATGGGGTGACTTTCCTTAAAATTCCATGACTTCTATGGGGTGTTTCCCCTTTTTTTAAAATAAGGCAAATTTTCTCAGGTTCATAACTTTTGATGGGTAAGAAACTTGACGAAACTTATGTATTTGAACTCAGCATAAAAATTCGATTCTTTTGATGTATCTTTTGGTATCAAAATTTCCGTTTTCTAGAGTTTCGGTTACTATTGAGCCGGGTCGTTCCTTGCTTACAGTTCGTTACCACTAAGCGTTTGGCAATATACGTTTTGTCAGGCATGATAGTTTTGATAGGCACATAGCTTTTGATGGGTAATACTAAACTTGACGAAACTTATATATTTAAAATCAGCATAAAAATCTAATTCGTTTGATGTATCTATTGGTATCAAAATTCTATTTTTAGAGTTTCGGTCAATATTGAGCCGGGTCGCTCCTTACTTGCAGTTCGTTACCACGTACTGTTTGATAGCTCTTTTGAAAGTACTTGTTTTTTTTTTTGTTTTTTTTTTAGTTAACTTAGGGTTTATTCATCAACCAAAAATAACAAATCCAGAACTTAAGCTTGTACAGGAAATCACTACCCCATACTAAAAAAAACTTTTGCGTAAAGAGCGAGGTATTGACGAGGGGGTGAATCCCCTAATATACGCAATAATTTCTGTTCGTTTTAAATTTTTTAATGTTGCTCCTTACTTCCAGTTGAAAAAACTTGTTGTTTTTTTTATTTAAATTCTGATCTTTTTTAAATAATTCTGGGAAATCCGACGCCCCTTTCATGGAAAATTCTCTTCCCCCGTGCGAAATTCCTCCATGGAAAGATCCTTCCACGTAACCCCTCCCCTCGACCCTCCCTCCATCACCGAAAAAATCCCACCTGAAAACGTCTGTATACTTCCGAATAACCAATACTATATGTAAACAATGGGCAAAGTTCATAACTTGCATCCCTTTCCCTGGGACTCTGGGGTATTAAGTCATCTCAATCAAGTAATTATTAGATTTTTTCGACTATACTGAACAAAATGGGTATCTAAAAATTTTGATTGGGTGACTTTGGGGAAAAATGAGCGTGGGAGGGGGACTATTTGCCCTTCAATTGTTTTGGCCCCTTAAAAAGGCCACTAAAACTTTTAATTTCCGTTTGAATGAGCCCTCTTGAGATATTCTAGGACCACTGGGTCGATACGATCATCCCTGACAAAACAAAAACAAAAAAAAAGCAAATAAACACACTTCCGTGATCTTTCTTTTGGCAAACAATACAAAATTCCACATTTTTGCAGATAGGAGCTTGAAACCTCTACTGTAGGGTTCTCTGATACGCTGAATTTGATGGTGTGACTTTCATTAAAATTCCATGACTTCTAGGGGTGTTTTTTCCCCCTTTTTTTAAAATAAGGCAAATTTTCTCAGGCTCATAACTTTTGATGGGTAAGAAACTTGATGAAACTTATGTATTTGAACGCATAAAAATCCGATTCTTTTGATGTGTCTTTTGGTATCAAAATTCCCGTTTTTTTAGAGTTTCGGTTACTATTGAGCCGGGTCGCTCCTTACTTACAGTTCGTTACCACGAACTGTTCGATCGACAATAAACGTTTTGTTAAAAGCAAATGTGAAGATTAAAACAGAACATCTTTTAATCTTTATATTTATCATAATGGTGTAATCCAAGAATGGTTACACGCTTTGATTACAAAAATTTCATTGTAAATAGTAAAAAAATATTCAATAGTTGTTGTGGTCCGTCCAAAACGAGACTCCTGGACATCAGTCCAAGAAAGACTGTTCTACACAATTATGCTAGCTACACACCTTGCTAGTTTATGTGTGTTTAGTCTTCGGAGACTACCCAGACAATTCTTGTGATATCTAGATATTAGATTTACTGATACTGTTCATATCTGGATACAGCGATATCTGAACAACCATCTTTCGATCACACAACCGTGGTCTTCTGATTTAGAGATTGCATGATCGAAGTAACCTTAAGGAATCTTATTAAATTTAATCTGGATTGTAGAATACTGAATATTTGCCATTGTTTCCACCGTGGTAACGATGATAATTACAAAACACGATAATGCTGGAATTCGGATTAAAAGTGGATTTTCGATTTTCGGATCTTTGGACTTTCGAAGTGATATATCCCCCTTTGCGCGAGCCTGCAAAGGAGGGGGTAGATTGAGCATATTTCCCTCTCTTTGGGAGAAAACAAAACTTAAAGATAAAAATTGAATAACCTTCGTAACAGTAAGAAATAACATTTTATTTCTTTAGCGATTTTAGTGGAATTTTTCCCATTTTGAAGAAACATGCAAGTGCTAAATCCCCCCATCCTCGCTCACGGGAAAATTATTCTGGTAGTCCTTGGCTGTTTCACTTGTTCATCTGAAACGGCCGATGCTTGAATGTATCATCTGACAATGGAGCACCCAGAATAGGTTCCTAAAGGGACTTATAACATCAGCTGAACTGGACTCTTTTCCACTTTTTAATGTTGACAATTTATAATAATAATCCAATTATCCGAGTCATGTCTAACCACTTCTGCGCATAGGGGGGCGGGGGTAGATGGGAATTACGTTTTTAGATTTGCCCGAAACACCCCCCTGGAAATTTTTTGAAACTCCCCTTGAATTCGTTTTATTTTTTTACTCACCCTAGGGAAAATTCGTTGGTCTCTCCCCTATCATCTATTTCTAACTAATTTTTAAACAAATTGTAAAAAATTCACTTGGACCAATTGTGAAACATTTTCTCTGAAGATTTACATGGGCTCATATACAACGAGTGTAAATTTGTGCATGATAGTCCGCGAAAGTAGATTCTAAAAAGATTTGGCTAGTTGTAGCAAGCAGCGATAAAAAAAAAAATCTCATTGTAATCAAATAACATCAATCCATAAAGAATAGTTTATTATAAAAAGGTACAAAGATCGACCGTATCCCCAATGAAATTTGATATCCCTTCCTCGCTAAGTAGTGCTATATTAAATTTTAACAGCGCAGCTGAAACTGCTTTTGGAAGATTAGCGCGAGGGGCTGCTCGCTCCAACAGCAGGTCGATGTTTTAAAATGTCCCTTGTTTCATTAAGTGTGGCACACTTAAACCACGATTGCCTCTTCGCTTCGCGAAAGACACACTTTGCAGTGCCTGTGGTACATTTCTCTCAAGTTTAGCAAATGCCATTCATTGTACACGACTTTAAAAAGTTGGTGACCCCTCTCAGATTAAGTATGCTTGAAGCCTCTAGATTGCTCTAATATTGAAACTTGTTTTCTGGTGGAAGTAACGGGCCTGGAAACCTTTTCCAGATGTTTAAACGGTATACCCTGCGATGGTTTTATAGTCTGTCGAGTTTTACTGTAAATAAAAACAGGGATTGTCTACTAGTCTATCTAATGGGGTGTTGCTGGCCCTGCAAAGGCTTAAATTAGGACTATTTTTAGCAGAGCGTATGATACGACAGACCTAAACACGAATACTCTCTTTTAAGGGTCAGAAATATACTTACTCTGATTGTATGATGTATAAATACTCGCTTCAGGTACATGATCCATAATGTTAACTCTACTCTTAGAGGCATAATTAAAGAGAGGTTGGGATGGCTAGGACCAAATCGGTACTTAGGAGGGTGGGAGGGGCTTCACCCCCTCCCTTAAATGTTTACCCGATTTCTAAAAACATACGAAAATGCATAAAAGCAAGTTTTGATTCGTTCTTTTGTGCCCCCCCCCCCCCAAAAAAAAAAATCCTGGATAAGGCCCTGCTAGGAAACGGTTTATGGACGAAGGATAACCAATTACCAAAGACGATTCTTTCCCCCCATCCACTGAGGGCCAACCTTCCCCGAATGGAATAGGAAGAGGTCATAAAAAGGATTATAACAGAAAATCAGAACTTTACGGAAGGGAGCAAAGGGAGCTGTGAACAGGTGGATTTAAAGAAAATCTGAAAAATAAGGTTCAAAATATTCTATGAAAAATCTGACTCGCTCACATTAGCGACGTCTAATTCTCGCATTATTGAGTGGATCTTAAGCTATACGAAAATGACATTCGATCCAACTTTGTGGGGGCCGTAATAAAAAAGGAAACATTAAAATAAACTAGGTGTTGTTTTACAAATGAAGGATGATTACCAGAAAACTGTACTTTTTACCAATCCGTCTGAGGACAAAGAGATGGCGGATCCTCCTCGAATGGTGGGGAAAAGTTCGCAAGGAAGGACTTAAATGAAATAGGAACTTCGTGGCAGGGAGTAAAGAGTGAACGCTTGGGTGGATTTGGGCTCAGGAAGGACATATGGAGCTGTAATGGCATAAAGTGTCTTGGTGCCTCAGTTTTTTTTTTTCTTGCAAAATACAGCCTCGTAAAAGTGTTTTTTTTTTCTATAGTAAAGACAATGCGGTTTTAAGTTGGATTTACGAGACAAGTATATTAAAATGTGAATTCAGGTGCGAGTCAATTGTCGGATCACTATTAAACCGCTAGTACCAGAACTGTATATATGCATATATATATATAATTATTTTATATTATATATATATATTATATTATATTAAAATAAATTTTCGGAAACCCTCATTAAATCATCAAGCGTTTAATCTTAGGATTTACTAAAAAAAAAAAAAAGTTAGTCCACTGAAATTAAGGAGCAACATTAAAAACTTAAAAACGAACTGAAATTACTCCGTATACGAGAGGGACTGTCTTCCTCATCCGTCGCTCTGTATGTCTTAAAGTTCTCTAAAAACACCTCTAATTCAAATTAAACGATTCTGTGTTTAAGGAATCGTTCTTAAAGAATCGGGAAAAAGTCAAACTTTAGCGTAAAGAGTGAGGGATGAGGGAGAGGAAGCCCCACTCATACATGGAATAATTTCTGTTCGGTTTAAGTTTTAAAACTTTCTTCTTCTGAAAAAATAACTATTATTTTTCTTTCTGTAAATTCTATGTTGTTTTTGATAATTTTAGATAGAAAATAAAAACATTTTATCAGAAGTGGATTTTGACAAAAATCTTCTGATCATCTAAAGTTGCATTTACGCTAAATATTTAAGTCACTATAGTGCGATGTTGAGCAAGATTTGCTTTGGGGGAGAGGAAATTCCCAAAAGGACCCGAATAAAAAAAAAAACAACATAGAAAACAGGCGTTATATTTGAACAGGAATATGTGAGAAATCGTGCAGATTTTGACATTCCATGGGGAAAGCAATTCAAAAGATCCCTCCCTTCTATGTTTTTGTACCTGTCCATCGGTATTTTCAATGTGAATTTAAGACCTAAAACACCAACGGCCAGGGACGTACTCAGGGGGGGGGCCTCCGGGCCCGGGCCCCCCGAAATCTCACGATTTTTTTCATTTCCCATAATTTTCTGATTTTTCTAACAATATAATGGGTTTGAAGGATTTGGCCCCCCCCCCGAAACAAATTCCTGCGTACGTGCCTGCCAAGGGCTACTACTACTATTAACAACTCACCGCAGCACCAAGTCACCTGAGGCCAACACAGCTATGCAAGCTCTTCCTCCATCCAAATCTATTCAAAGCCTCCTTCTTTACACTCTCACAGAAAATTCCCATATCCCTTAGATCATTCTTTAATATATCCTCCCACCCCAACCGAGGACGGCCTGCTTTCCTATCAAAATGAAGATATTTATTTGCCTCTTACTCCTGTCTTTGCTCTATTTATATTCCTAAAAACTGTGATTTTCTAAGACTTTTCTTTTTGGGGTGTTTCAAGATAATATTGTTTTTATGACAGTATTAATTTTTTGTCAGATTTGCAACGTTGAACCGTAAAAACGAATAAGCAAAACTAATTAGCCAAATTTGGCTAAGCTTTACATCCGTAAAAATTCAAACATTAACAGTTTGTTGATTTCCAAGGGCAAGAAAACCCTAACATGGAAACCTGCATCTTTTACAATTTTTGTTGCCATGTATATCCTGATTTTTCACCCAGTTTTCTGTAATTTAGTGCCCGCAACTACCAAAAACTTAAAAATGATATATATATATATATATATATATATATATATATATATATATATATATATATATATATATATATATATATATATATATATATATATATATATATAGTATTCGCTGTAGTTTCGTGAAGTAATGGTGCTAATATTCATAACTTTGGTTTATAGTTTGGTTTTATTTAGGGTGTTGTCTTGGTCGTAACAGCATGTTTGAAGTGTAACTTACATATATCATTTGGTTGCAGATTTTTAGGTTGATTGAACCTATATTTCAACTGACGGATATTTTGCTTCAAATTGAACTTGAATTTTTTAAGTTTATTTCGTGGTCATCCGCAAGCGTGGTTTTTGGCCTTGATTATTCAATTAATTCTTTTAGATATTAATTGAAAATGATTTCTGTTTCATTGGTAATTAACTGAGTGTAACGAATCTCTGCATATTAATTAGTTTTGATGTATAACGTCACAAATCGTTAATCTCTCTTAATTGTTATCTCACTAAGCATTATGAAATTCAAAACAAGTTTTTCAATTGAAAGAAAAAAGCTACATTGAAACTCAAACTTACAGAAATTATCCTGTGTGTGAGGGAGACTGGTCCCCCTCAACTCCTCGCTCTTTTCGGTATCATTTGACTAGTGCTTTATTGAAGGCATTTGACAATACATTCGTCAGGTGGTAATTGGTCGAGTAATTGGCCCAGTATTTCATTCACAGATAGCCTTTCAAAATTGAAAGACTAATAGGATTTTTTTTATTTTGGTGCCAAGATTTTTTAAGCTGATTCATGTTATTTTTTGAGATGGTGAATTCCAAATATGAAATTAGTTATTCTTTATCAGCTATATGTTGTAATGATGGTTTGGAATTAATTATCAAAAGCTAATATAATTACGATCTTCGCAATATGACAAATCATGTTCAAGTTCCATTTACTCCTTGCATAAGGTCAGATTTTTAATCCTTTAATGGCCTGTCATATTGTTTGGAATATGTATCATAAATTTCCCTGAATTTTAGCCACTTCTTAATTCAAATTATCAATTTTATTATTAGCCTATTATTCCCCCCCCCCCCCCACTGAAAGAATTCCTTTATATGTGTCTGTTCTTCATTTATGGCTATGCCTTATATATATTTTTTCTGACAGCTCCCATCTCCATTGAAACTTTTTTAGGGCTCCAAAAGCAACTCTGGTTCATTTGAAGTGGCTTTTTTTTCGCGCTAGGTTAAGTCTGCCGATCGGTAAGATTTTATATCACTAAAACCATACTTGGCCGACCATACTTTGCCGGGAACAAGCATTACGAAAATACGACCTTCGCTTTCCTTCTCATATAAGACATTCTTTGTGCATTCCAGGCACAGTTCATATATTATCCAGTATGATCATTCTCTATCTCACCCATTATAAAAACCCGGACCGGGGTGCGAGTGCTCCGGAGAACGTTTTGGCAGATATAAACATGTTAGACATGCCAGACAGGTTAGTCTGTTTTCGACTGTTTCCATCAAAGTGCATTGAAACAAACGGAAATAAAGCTAATGCAGAAACAGGCTAAACAAGCTAAGGCAGAAATAAGTGGGAGGAGCTTTTTGTTCACGAAGACCAGAAATGATCTGCCATAAGCTTACTGGTATATTCTGTCTACTGTGATTCCAGGTTAAAAAATAAGTAACTAAAAGTTTATTTTTAACTTTTTTGATCCATCTGACCTTGTCGTAATAGCTGAAACAACCGAAAAGTAATTACGAATTTACTGTTTTAGTAACTTTTACTAAAGACAGTTCAAGGGCACCTTTGGCGAAGTAACTGTGCATCATTATCATCATTGGTATGACTTTCAATTTGAAACATATTGAAGGCTAAATTGTAATCAAATAGTAACAAATACAATTGAAACTCATGAAGATTATACCCTTACGAACCTAGTAAGCCTCTAGTTATTTCACAACCGTTCCCGTAGGATGTCAACTTCAAATAGCTTTTGTATTTAAAGTTACTACGATTTGCGACCTGGAATACACTCCAAGTCTAATATGGGACGGTCGGTCGGATGCTCACAAATAGAAAATGGACTGTGCCTCTTGAATTGGACGACCGCTCATCGTCCAGGTTTAGTTGAATTAGGGGTTAATGCGGTACTCCAGTACAATCCAGAACACACTCGAGAAGTTTGCTTAATTTAAGATCTAAAATAACCGGTTTCATTGCGACAAAGATAAATGACAGAATGCATTGGACTTGTATAATTTGGCCTGCATATTTGCACATTAGTGGGGTGGGGGTAAGGTTTCGTTATGTTACCTTACCCCCACCCCCTAATGTGAAAATATATAGTCCAAATTAAATTAGTATATAAACTAAAGTATTATATTTTCATCATCTTTTGGTATATATTTCACTATGATTGACCTAACTTCACTTCTCGAGTGTGTTCTGGATTGTACGAGATATCTTTAACGCTTAGAATCGTGTCTTATAATTTGGACAGACAGTTTTTAACCCCATGGATAGGGGTCTGAATTCTCGAGATCTCTCAGCGGTTCTTCCGGAATAAAGTTAAAATCTCTCCTTGTAATTTGACACCCCGGTTACGGGGAAACTCCAGCTTGGCTGTCTTGGACGTTTGTGTCTCATTTTCATTCTTGATTAAAACAGTGTTCCTCAGCCATATGTATCCATTGTGGCCAGAATAATTAGCTTTTTGTCTGAATGACCTACGAAATTCACAGGGGTATTGATTAACATATAGAATGGAGAAAAGGGACTAATTACTTCTAACGTTATGATACGTGTACACCACAGGAGCCTATATGAGGAGATGGAGTATGTGCAATGCCTTATCCAGGATTTTTTTTATTTTGGTCGGGGGAGGAATTTTTTTTCGAGAGGTGACTTACAAAAAAACTTCTTTATATTCAATGATTTGTTAAATGCATTTTTGTTACGTTTTTACGACTCGTAAATTTTTTTCTTTTTTTTTTTTTTTTTTTTTTTGGGGGGAGGGGTTTCAAATCCCGTAACCCCCTGGATACGGCCTTTAGCATATGTGAGGGGGAATTCCCTGTGAGATTGGTCCGAAAGATCCCTTCCAGTGGAAGATATTAACGAAAATAGATTATGGGATTGAACCCTCCCCCCGAAAAAAACGAAACCCCTAAGAAAGACCAGCGGAAGCGTATGTGTAGGCCTATATTCTTTTATTTTTGTTCCTTGATTTTTGCTAGGGGTATGCTAAGTGCTTCTACAAGTGGAGTACTCAAGTTACCTTAGGATCCACGTATTGGCCAGCGCTCCTCCCTAGTCCCACCCCATTTAAGTTTTCTGGGTACTGGTGCATTATGCGGGCACCGCGAAGAAGTCAAGTTTGGTTAATGCTAATGAAATAAAATAAAATAGGATGAATATATAATAGTTTAGAAACCAAATTCGGGCTATATATTTGCACATTAGGGGGTGGGGGTAATGCGTAGCATATATTAAATACGTAACATAACCTAGGTACCTCTCTCCCTCCTAAACCCCAAAAAACAATCGTTTAAATATTGAGAAACCACGCTTTGCCATCAATTTATCTAGCAAATCACCCGTTGTCTGCTAATGAAATAGCAGTTTGACGGGTTTAGTGACTGGTTTCTTTGATACAGTATATAGCGATGCCCGTATAATGCACCAGTACCGTTTTCTGCTTTGATTTTATTGCGAAAGATTTTGGGCCATTCTGTGGAACTGCATTCCACCCTGATCTGGAATGTATAGCCTATTCCAGCTCTTTCATGCATACATATATGAGTGGGGCTTGAAAATTGTTCCTCATAATTAATAGTCCTGCTCATAAAGGTATTCTCCCCCTCCTTTATGGCATTTCCTCTTCCCCGACAAAGCCGCGCTCATCACTGTTAATGTCTCGATTCTTAACCTTTTCGCTTTCCCATGAAGTGTTAAGTTGAAAGTGAAGCCCTAGTATTTTACTTTTACAATTCTAATTTTTATGGCCTTCCCCATAGAATTATTTATTGAATAAGAAATTAGATAAAACAGCAAAAACGAAGCAATATGTGAGCGGGTAAGCAGCCACCAAGCATCGAACAATAATTGTGGCAATCGATCATGCAATGGGGAAACAGACCTAAATAACCGGTTTTCTCTGCTTCAAACTTCTTAGACATCTTACGGAAGAAAAAAAACGGAAGGAGCTCGCCAAAATACGTGCTGTCTGTGTTCTATTATAAATTAGTTGTTTCTAATCCTCACCCTTAGTTATAACACAACCCAAGGAAAGAAACAAATATGTTGCTTCGGCTAGGTACGGATCCAGGGGGAATGGGATCGAATACCCTCCCATCTCCCTCCAAACTAATAAACGTTTTAAAATATGTCGCTCCAATTAAAATTATCCCTATCACACTGTCAATAGCATACATGATTTTTTGGTGATTTTACTATGGATAAGTTTGTTGTCACTCCAAATTTCGTCGGTTAACCACAAAAATTCGGACCCATCTCCCTCCCTTTCGAATACCCCCTCCCATAAACCTTCAAAGTTTGAATCCCGATCCGTACCTGGCTGCAGCTGTTTCATCACCAAGATCCAGGAGGTCTACTATTGTATAAAAAGAGCTTTTGCACTTTGCAGTCAATTGTCCATCTATTCTTCCTTTTACTGTTTTCTTCTTAGATATTGTCAACACATGGCGTTTTTTAAGTATAAATATATAGGCTATATTTTTATTTCTTAATTTTATTTTTTTAATTGAGACAATATAATTCATTTTAATACACAACTAGAACGAAAGGGGAAAATCGCTTTTGACCTCCCAATATAATATATTTTAGTTATTTTATCTACTGAAAACGATGGAATGCCCTCTTTCATTCACACGTTATGATTTTGCTTTTGGCAACCGTTCTGACACTGCTTCGAAAGCATTGTTCTTTTGATTTATCGCTGTCTAAATAGTTTTTCGTTTCTGCTGGATATTATTATTAATTGTTTCTGCTTGTATAAACCCTTTAAGGACGATCTTACAAACACACACCACTCCCCCTACAAAATCCTACGTTGATCACATGCACATTAAGGAGATTCTTGAACCAATGTGTAATACAGGCTATTCGTCGAAAGAACATTTTAATATAGGCCGATATATTAATATAAGCCGGGTGATTAGTCTTTATAAGGAAACAATCAGACACGCGCGGAGTGTTTTTTTTTTTTTTTCAGGGAGAGGGACAATAAATAAAAATATATTTGAATAAGAAGTACAAAATTACTGGGGAGGATCGGCCCTGAGACCATCTCCCTTGTGTACCTGTCTGATTAGAGTAGAAAATTCCTACCAAGACCACTCGAGTGTTTAAGCTTATTGTTAATGATCTCATTTTTCTTGTCTAAACTTCTATTTTATTCACATTATCTTACGCATATACATCGACCTCTTCTAGAAAACTACGTTCACCCTTACACATTAAGGGATGATGAAAGTGGATTTGATATAGGCCGTTAACAATTTTTTTTTTAGACGTAATCTAGCCTACATTAAATTGAGTTGGATCATTAGTCTTTCTAGAGACGCGAGTAGAATAACCCCTACTAAGACCGCTCCTGTGTTTGAACTTCCATGTATTGTATAATATCTTGCAGACATACACTACCCACTGGCGGATTCAGGAAGGCTGCCCCAAACCCCCAAATTTTTTCTGGTGCCCTCTTTCCATTGTTTCACTCTTTTTTAGAATATATTTGTCAATTTGGTTAATTATTGGCACCTTTGTCAAATTTGTATCCCCCAAGATTTTGCTCATTGGCGCCCTTGTCACATTAACCCCCCAAGATTTTGCTGTAGATCCGCCCCTGAAACTACCCTTTTTATAAAATCCTAAAATGCACATAAAGGGCCGAATCAAAATAGGATATAGTGTAACCTATTCATCATTCGCTCTTTGCGTCTGTTGCCTCATATGCGCTTTACTGAAAACAAATTACGGTATACTACACTTTTCTTTTATTTATAATTTTGAAATAAAAGAAAGTAAAAGAAAATCTTGAATTGCTGAGTTTCCAGGGATTAATATCATTATATATTATACATTCATTTTATTTATATTAGCTCTTTCCAGTCATCTTGACAATTATAGTGATTTATTTTTTACTTGTCGTTGATGTTTTTGAAAACAAAGCACAGTGTTCAAAATACAAATTGTTTTCAATAAAACGCAAACGACGCAAAGGGCTTTGAAGAAGGGGTTACGGTTAGAGAAGGGGGCAGTAGTTAAACTCCTTGAAGTAACTTTTGTTCGTTTTAAGTTTGACTTCAACGATGGCTAATGTGTGAACTACGCGTCCACAAAGGTAGTTTCAACAGATACTTGGCATAAAAAAGTGGTAGGATTGAATTTGCTTAGTATCAAATTTCTGAAGCATTCTCAAGAAAGGAGCAACTTACAGAATATGCGGCACCATAGTTGCATTATGTAATCATCCATTTAGAACACAGCATAAATATATATAAATACGAACAGTAGCAAACAGTTTCTTCAAAAATGACACACATCATAGCGCACTGATTGGGTAGTTCCCAGTACGTCAGAGCAATAGTTTCAGTTGCTTCTTGGCATTCGATCAGATCATTTCCGTCGTAATGTGCTAAACACTTGTCATTGCGCGTGTGCGAAGAGGCAGAATTACGAAAAGAGATCGAGATTGATGTGTTTCAAAAATCACTAAAATTCTACTTTTGGCTATCTTGGAAAGGGGTTAGGTTATGGTCCCGGGAAGGTATTTTAAGGTACCTACCTCCACTCCGTCTCCCTCTAGAGGGTTCTGAAAATTGCCTACAATACAGGTAGGCAAATTACCTTAATTTTTATTTATCAGCTTTCTTTTTCTCTGGCTTTAGTTCTGAAAATGCAATTCCTGTTATTTGAGTAGAATTTTAAGCCATATCAATGTTTTTTATTTTTAAAAATTTAGAAAAAGTATTTGCATATTTTTAAAATCTTATAAATTGGAATTGAGCAAAGTTGTGGAGCTGAAAACAATTTTGTTGCACTTCGTTTAAGCAGAAGATCTATTTTACAAGGTTTCACTTTTATAACACATAGTTTTTTAAAGGTCATCAAAAGTCAGGACCCTCTAGAGGAAGAAGGAGTGGAGATAGGTACTTCAAAATACCTTCCCGGGACATACTTTAGCCTGTAGACCCATCACTGAAAGTTTTATTTTCCTAACCTAACCCCTTTCCAAGATAGCCAAAAGTAGCTAAAGCAGAATTTACCCAAAAATCTTTAATGCAGAGTATAGGACATTTCGCTACTGTTCGTATATATGTTTACGCTGTGTATTTGGAATCCATCCGAAGTATCTATTTAGTTTCTTCTACAATTCGCTGTCTTCCAAGGCCGTACCCAGAGGGGGGGGGGGATTAGGGGTGTTTGAACCCCCTTCCCCCCGAAATGTTTTTTGACTCGTAAAAACGTAACAAAAATGGATATAAACAAATTTTGTATGCGTTTTTGATGTTTTTTGTGTACCCCCCCCCTCCCCAAATTTTTTTTTTGGAGTAAATCCCCTCCGAAAAAAATCCTGGGCACAGCCTGCTGTCTTCAAGAAATTCCTCGTTGTATCGCTTTTGTTGTTTGTACAATTGCATATTTTACAAGAGAAATATTGGATCGAAATAGTGTGTTTATTAAAAAAATAAATAAAGAAATAAATAAATTTATTTATGTGCTCCTTAATAATGCTAAATACAACCAAGAAATATGTTAATTAAAAAGGTATTAATTTAGTAGAAAATTCAATAGCGAATAAGAAGTAACGAAAACGATCTGAAATGATTTTTTGGTACTTGTTGGTTATTGGAAACACATTTAAGAATTACGCCAAGGTTACATCTCAGATAACCGGTTTCATAGCTACAAAACAAGTGACGGATGATACAATGCATTGGACTTAGACAGAATGCATTGGACTTGCATAATTTTGGCTATATATTTGCACATTAGGGGGAGGGAGGTTTAGGTTAGGCTAGATTAGATTTCCAGAATTTTGTTTCTAAAGTATCTTTTTATCATCATGTTTTGTTATATTTCATTAGGGTTAACCTAACTTCACTTCTTGGGTGTGTTTTCAATAACAGAAAAGTACCGGATTCTTTTTAACATATTGTTTAAAATTTAAGTATAGAGCGATGCCAAAACTTAAAGTGAGCTGAAATTGTCCTGAAACAGAGGGGATCTGTGGCCCCCAGTCCCACTCGTAATGTTCAAGTGGTTGCACGGCGTCCACCGGAAACTTACTGCAACAACATTTGTCCAAATAATAGCAATGCGCATGTACAAGGAATTTTCAACGATATTTACAATGTGTTGCTTTGGTGCCCAGAAACCGCTTTAATGTTACTTGTTGGGGGGGGGGCAGTAGTTCATCTCCTGCTCGTTTTTTTTTGGCTTTAAGTTTTGACGTCGGTCTCTCCTTGTATTTTTGCGAATAAAAGCTGTTAATCTTTTTATTTTCACTGAAGTGTTAAGCATAATGAACAAGAGGAAGGGGGCTCGGCTACCCTCGCAGAATCCTTAATTTCTGGAATTTCTGGGCACTGTTTATTCAAATTATCTAATTTTTACACGCGGTGGTACGCGCCATATATAGTGGTAACTGAATCATGTAAAGGGTTAAGAAGCGTAGCATGCTAGAAGATTGCCCGCGTGGTGAAATAAGTAGCGCATCGAGATATAACCTACACCAATAACGGAGAGTTTGCAGGGCATTCCATTTATTTCTTGCCATCGTTGCTTGATTGATTGTTTCTCTGAAAAGATGCTTTGTCTCTCTCTTGGGTCTTAGGAGACTTAATGATTGCTGTTTAGCTCTTCTTATTGCTCGCATAAGGGACTGAATTGACGTTGATGCTTTTGATGTTTCTCGATATTTGGAGGGGAGCAATATTGTGGATTCCAAGTGGTGATTCATTCAATTTCTGATTCAACTGAGTTGTTAATTATTGTTTACTCAGGAGTCAGTTCTAATGGTGATGCGTGTTTAGGGGGGGGGGGGGTCAAAAGCAGGCAAAGTGCATTTTTTGAAACAAAATTCCCAGAGGGGGATACGAATCAATATCGGGAGGGGGCCAATAGTAGAAAACCGATTTTATTCGACAATTTCAATAAGAAGTGCCCTAATTTTTAAATATGTTTTTTTTTTTTGGGGGGGGGGCTTAAGATTCCCTGCATACTTACATGCCCCCCCCCCTCTACGCAGGTACGATTAACAGCATTCGGTAAGAGTATTTCAAGCCTTTTCAACTTTATTTCCAAGAAATTTACCGAACAACGCATTTTCCATTTATATTTCTCAGTTTTGGCAACCATGCTGACAAGGCATTAAAAGCATTGCTACATTTATTGCTTGCCATCATCGTTTGATTGATCGCCTCTCTCTGGAACAATGCTTGGTTTCTCTTCGGTGTTAGCAGACATAAATGATTGCTCTTTTGTTCTTCTTAATGTTCAGATATGGTGCTGAATAAATGCAGAGGCTTTAGATATTGTTCAGCTTTATAATGGCATTTCGGGGGCGACACAGCGGATTTCTATGAGGTAAATTTTTCAGTTCCAGATTCACGGGATTGTTAATTGTTTTTGCCTCTATCACACGGAAAATAATTCGGGGGGAGGGTTTCTTTGGAACAGTGAAAACATGGAAGTTATCGATGCCAGGTACGTACGTGAGATTATTATGCCGAGGGAGGGGCAATGATGAGAAAAATAATCTTAATTGATAATTTGAATAGGAAGTACCCTTCGATTCGGGAAAATTTAGTATTTTATGGGGGGTCTAAAAACTTAGATACCCCGCTCATGCGTAGTCCTACATCCCTGATCAAGGCATCTCCCACTCTCCGCAACCTTGTGTTTATCTCAGAGCACCACTTTTTCCACCACGCTCGGCCCACTTCCATTGGCTTTCAATTCCACAAATGGTATACTTCCGCCACAGATGGCGCGCACCACCTGATGCACAGGATTTTTCAAAGGGGGGGACCTTTCGTGAGCTATGTGACAAATGATAAGAAAATATCAAACTCAGGAAATTTCCGCAGTAAAACAGGCCAAGAAAAAGACAAAATACAGGCGGATTTTTCTTTGGTATGTGCCCGACTTAAAAAATCGACGTTTTTCCTCAAGGAGGGGACAGAGGGTATTGTAAACCTTATTTGGCGAATTCTTCAATTCCAGATTAGTTGTTAATTGCTGCTGATCTATAGCAAGCACGAACGTAGTAATTAATCCCTTAGGTGGGGTGAGGGGTTGTGGGAGATTCGTAGAAATAGCTAAAAGCACGAATTTTGTGACAGTAACAGATTTGGGTAACACTGCATGATTCATAGGATTGGGAGCGGGGGTTCAAGACCGGAAAAAAGTAATAAGTATAGAATCAAATGCGAAGACCTGCACATTATTTTACAGAAGGTCGGCCACATGCAGTTATTTGAAACAAGACAAATTTTCACTTTTGCAAAATAATTTGTGTGTCTTCCATTGATGCCAGGTTTGTCTTCTTTTTTTCTTTTCTCACCTCTTTTTTGTTTTATAACAGTTTGAAGAAGGTCTAGTTTTTTATGACTTTGTGTCCGAAGGAAAGGGGTCTTGCAGAAAAACCTGGATGCCAATTTTATAACTGTGATCTTAAGTAGGGGAAATAAGAGGGAAACAATTCAAAACTTGCAACTAATAATCTTTTAGTATTAAGCGGTGTTGCATTTACATGTCTGGCCAGATTGCAATGTCCAGGCAGATTTCGCTCGGGTAAAATCCAGTGCTATACTGACTGCAACAAGTTGCTAAGCATCTTTAGCAGCTTCGTGTCTTGAATTTCAGATTTTTCGCCAATCAGAAAGCTTCTTTTGTAACTATATTTACCATCTACGCTAACAGTAGCGCTCAAATGTACGTTTGGCCTGACCCCAGTGTCTAAACAATTGCCTGGTCAGACATACATGCTTAGACAGAGTTGCGCTCAAGGGTGTCAATTGGGGTGAGGGGTAGAGAGGGCCCAATTGTCCCCTAGGGTTTTCAATGACTCCCTCCCTGGATTTCGAAAAGTACACAATTTTTTGTTGCTTTTTTTTTGGTGCTGATTAATGATTGTGGTGTCTGCGGATGGATTAAGTTCTTGCAATGAGAGGAATCTTACGAACATAAGTACCCACTAGGAAAGTACGGTTGTTGTTTTTTTTTTTTTTGGGGGGGGGCTGATTATCATTGTGGTCTCTGCGGATGGATTAAGTTCTTGCAACGAGAGGAATCTTACGAACATAATTACCCACTAGGAAAGTACGGTTTGTTTTTTTTTTTTTTTTGGGGGGGGGGGGGGCGATTGGGTTGATTTGGAAATATACATGAAAAGAGGCTAATTCTATGAGAAGGATATGAGCTAACGGTAAGAATTATTATCAGAGGCATACACATGAAGATTCCCCGATAGTATACATGCCTCGTGTACACGACTGATCTTCACATAGTATGAACGGGCTGTAGCCTATGAAGCCATGGCAGGAGACGTGGAAGTGGATTTTAAGCCGGGTGGAGGGGCAAGGCACAAGATGTAGGGTTGGAGATGCATCATTTTTACGCCCGCGATGGCATTGTTTAACCGCTTTTCCTGAACTTCTACCACGACCGACGTGTTTTGTTAGGGGAAACGAAAGCACGATGGTATATATATATATATATATATATATATATATATATATATATATATATATATATATATATATATATATATATATATATATATATATATATATATATATATATATATATATATATATATATATATATATATATATATATATATATATATATATATATATATATATATATATATATATATATATATATATATATATATATATATATATATATATATATTATATATATATATATATATATATATATATATATATATATATATATATATATATATATATATATATATATATATATATATATATATATATGAAAAGTGTGCTGGAAATTTATTACAAGGAGGGTGACATTTTCGAAAGCTTCAAAAACGAACAAATTATGTTAACTGATCGGTACATAAAGACTGATAAAGACTTGCTTCTTTAGTTATTTTTAGGGGGTTATTTGACCCCTCTCCTACACATGCCTCTTATAGACGCTTATTAGATCCTATGCTGCTGAGTTGTTAATCATCTCCCTACATTCTCTGTGGGTATCACTGTCCCCATATTTTGGGAGTGAAAATTCAGTTAAGGTCGTATTCAGGGGAGGAGCTATTGGATTCCCCCCCCTGAAATATTTGCCCGATTTGTAAAATCGTAACAAAAATGCATAAATAAATTTTGGATGTTTTTTTAACCCCTCCTCCATCCAAAAAAAAAAAAAATGAAAATTCTGGATACGCTCTTGATAAGAATATAATCTACTCTATACAATAATTACATACCAAATTTTTCCTTATAAGTCACTGTGTTGTTCCCCTCCTCTCTCTAATATTATTTGGACCACCTCCAAAATACAAACGTAGCCTCTCCTCTGCTACCAGTGAAGTTTAATTTCGCTGGATTCACCAACAAGCATTTTAAGCGCGCCCATTATTGCTACCTTAACCATAAATGAGTAGCCTTTTTCGAAGGGTTGCTTACTTCCCAACCAATCCTTAGGGTAGTATGAGCGTCTCCCCTGCAATTAAAGATATGACCCCCTTATATATATCGACAAATACCCTAGTAACTTCCCAATACCTATTTCAGGTTATCATGCCTTAACTTGTTGAAAATAACCTTGAGCCTGAATTACAATCTACCATGTATAAGTAACTACCTGGCTGCGGGTACAGTGGGCATAACGAATTGTAGCCGTTGGGTATATTTAGTGATACTCTTTTTCTATTGTTAAAACCATCCGTGAAGAAACTTTTGCTGGCAATAGCATTTTTTTGTGTCATTGAAAGCTTATCTTGCTGTGTGATACCTGAAAGTGGCCTATTGTTTGCATAGGGAATAAGGGTACAAACCTGGTAGTTGGATATAATCTTGTGACTGACGTATCTTCAAAATTTGTGAATTTTGAAAGTAAGTGTATGTAACTCTTATGCTAATGCAGGTATGGAAACAGGGACACTTACGGTGGTTTGGGGGGGGGGACAATAACAACAAATATTATTGTTCGAATAAGAAATCCTGGGAACTTAGGATTTTGGGGGGACAGGCTCTAAGGCCCCTCCTGCACAGATCTCTCTGCTGGTGCATTTTATGGTATCGGGGCAGAGCAGTAGTATTTGGCCTGATATGCAAGGGTCCTCAGCCTTAAACCTAACGGCCCTTTAAACCTCTAGAAATCAGTATTTTTTGTGCTCTGAACATTGTCCCCTCTACGGAAAACAGGTTTCTTTTCAAAAGCAGAACTTTTTTAACGCCAAAAAAATTACAACAGCAGTAGAAAATATTTAGTGTTCCTCCTGTTAGGTGTTTCCTCTTACCCCTCCCCCCTGCCTCAAAGAAAACGGAACTAGGGTTGTTTTTCTCTAAACTTTCAAACACTATAGCATAGAGTCATAAGGGTGAATTACAGGGTCTTGCACACACGCAGTAATCAAACAGTTTCGTGGTAAACGAATCAAACAGTTCGTGTAACGAACTGTAAGTAAGGAGCGACCCGGCTCAATGGTAACCGAAATTGTAGAAAACGAAATTTTGATACCAATAGATACATCAAAAGAATCTGATTTTAATGCTGATTTCAAATATATAAGTTTCATCAAGTTAAGTCCTACCCATCAAAAGTTACGCGCCAGAGAAAACTTGGCTGATTTTCCAAGAAAGGGGGAAAGACCCCCTAAAAGTTATAGAATCTTAATGAAAATCACACCATAATATTCAGCGTATCAGGAACCCTACTGCAGAAGTTTCAAGCTCCTATCTACAAAAATGTGCAATTTTGCATTTTTTGCCAGAAGAAAGATCACGGATGCATGTTTTTTTTTTTTTTTTTTTTTTTTTTTTTTTTTTTTTTTTTTTTTTTTTTTTTTTTTTTTTTTTTTTTTTTTTCAGGGGTGATCGTATCGACCCAGTGGTCCTAGAATATCATGGGAGGGCTCATTGGAACGGAAATTAAAAGTTCTAGAGCCCTTTTTAAGTGACCAAATAAATGGAGGGCAACTAGGCCCCCTCCCACGCTCATATTTTTCCCAAAGTCACCCGATCAAAATTTTGAGATAGCCATTTTATTCAGCATGGTCGAAAATATGATAACTATGTCTTTTAGGATGACTTAATCCCCCGAAGTCCCGGGGGGAGGGCTGAAAGTTATGAACTTTACCCAATGTTAACATATAATATTGGTTATTGGGAAGTATACAAAACGTTTTCAGGGGGATTTTTTTCTGGTAGTGAGGGGTGGGGTGGGGAGTTGGTCAGGGGCTAAGTGGGAGGATCTTTCCGTGAAGGAAGTTTTCATGGGGAAGGGACATTGCTATGAAGGGGGCGCCGGATTTCCCAGCATTATTTAAAAAAGATCAGAAATTTATAATTAAAAAAAACAAGTTTTTTCAACTGAAAGTAAGGAGCAACATCAAAACATAAAACGACAGAAAACATTACGTATATGATTGGGGTTCACCCCTAGTCAATACCTCGCTCTTTAAGCTAAAGATTATTTAGTACTTTCATAAGAGCTATTTATTCTAATTAACGGCATTTGTGATTAAGGGTCATTTTTAAAGAATTGGAACAAAATTCGAACTTTAGCTTAAAGAGCAAGGTATTGACTAGGGGGCGAACACTCTAATATACGTATTAAAAATATATGAATATAGAAGTTCGTTTACGTAAGTTAATTCGTAAGTTACGTATATTTATTACTAATGAAAACGTTCGTAAATAAAATTAAACAGGTTTCGAGAAAACCATTTAACCAAATAAAAGTAAAATTAATATTCAAATTTGTTTTAATTATTCATGTACGGTGAGCCGAAATCAAAACCTGCATTAATTCAAAAACGTTCAAAAATTAAATAAAAAAAAAACTAGTTTTTTTAAACTGAAAGTAAGGAACGACGTTAAAACTTAAAACGAACATAAATTATTCCATATATGAAAGGGGCTGTCCCCTCCTCAACGCCTCGCTCTTTACGCTAAAGTTTGACTTTCTCACAAATCTATTTTTTTTAAACAATAAAAAACTTTGGCGTAAAGAGCGAGGCGTTGAGGAGGGGACAGCCCCTTTCAATAGGAAATTTTTTCAAGTAGGGAAAAAAAAAAAAACTTTTTTTTGTATAAGACAGTGGAACACGCAAAATTAACTTTCTAAATGAATATTTTCATTTCAGTTAGGTTTTTTTTTTTGTCTTCGTTACGAACTGTGTTTTATATGCTGAGGACGGCCGGCCCTTGGATATAGGGTCGAAATATTCTTTTAAAGTTTCGTTCCACTCTCTTATATAAAAATGTCCACATATTGTTCTACTTATTTTTCTTAATACGAGGAAGTCACAGCCAGTGCAAAAAGGGGGCAAATCTTCGAATATTTCGGTCGAAACCTCCGCTCAACCGTCTTCAGTGCAGAATTAAGAATAAAAAAAAAGGGGCAACAGGTACTTGGTAATTAAACAAAACACACTCAAGAATTACGCTTAGGTTAGAAGTCAGAAAACCGGTTTCATAGCCAAAAAGACAAGTAACGGGTGAAAGAATGCATTGGACTTGTATAATTTGGGCTATATATTTGCACATTAAGGTGGGGGTTGGGGCTAGGTTAGGGGTGCTGTCCAAACATGCAACCCAAATTATGTTATTATTTATACTAAGGGTTATATGAATGTAACCCTTACACCACTAACATAACCTAACACAACTTGTTGGGTGTGTTTTGGTTTAATTAACAATTACCAGAATAGAGATGAAAATCCACAGGACAATATTAGCCTAATTCAAACTTTAAATCGGGAAGTTAGTTTTTTGTGAGGCTTTTTTTGTATGCTCATCGCTTTCCTAGCAAGTAGTTCCTTGCTAGTAGTTCACATCTAGGTTATATCCAGGGCGTTTACCTGGCTTGACCCCCCCCCCCCTGAAATTTCTGTCCTACTCTTAAAGACGTAACAAAATGCATAATAACAAATTTTGATGTGTTTTTTTTACCCCCCCCTCGAAAAAAAAGTACCCCTCCCCCGAACAAGAACTCTGGATAAGCCCTTGGTTCGTATACATTTTTTGTAACTTTTTTCTTCCTGTGTCGGTTTACTTATTTTAATCATACATAATTTTTTTTTTTTTTCAGTTTCTGAGCGTAAAATATGATGTCATTTCCTGCTTACATTTCCCTGATGTGGTTTTGCTGACGGCAGAATGACCGCTAGTGGAAATAATGTGAATATCGTGGACGATCCTTCTTCGCAGCCTCGTGCTGGAATGCCACAAAGGGTATTATTTCCTCATAGAAATAATGGCTCCAGAGCTTCCAATTGTCCAGTGGCAGTAAGGCAGCCTGATATTGTTTACGTTCCTCAGTCTATCCCGCAGCGACCACGCGAGCCACGAATCAACCGCCTCGTCGTTCATTAAGTAGTGATAATTTATTTTTAAGTGTATCGCGAAATGTTGCATCTGCTGAATGTCAAACTGAGGTGCAGCCACAACAAGCAAGGCGAAGAAGGGACAGACGAGAGCGTCGAAATCGTCGCCCCCATAGTATGCCTGCTCCACAAGATGTGGTTTTCATCAGAGGCAGCTAATCTGATTAGTGAAAATCAAAATCCAGGTGAAACAGTGATTCCACCAGCGTACTCAACACTACCACATACTAGTGAAAGAGTTGTTGAAGTGGGTGGCGGTTTGCCACCAGTTGTGCCAGCAGGAGATTTAGTGCCACCATTACCTATCGTTGGACAACCAACAGTGTCTGCTGTTGAGTCTGGATTTATGGGATTTCCTTATTCATGTCGGAGGTAATAGGTCTATTTTACTTATTTTTTCTATTGCCCTTATTACCTATGAGCCTATGCGAATTTTTTTTCGTACGATATGAATGTAGTCTATGGGATACTGTTTTTTCTATATTCATTGAACCAAACATTGAGTCATTCAAGCTCAGATTAATTAATGGCGCTCTATTCAGATATGGCAGTATAAATTTTTGTGATAATGAGCAAAATATATCATTGGTGGTGTTTGGTAAGGTTGTATATGTGTTATGGTTGAATAGTCGATGACAAGGGAATTGGAATATACCTCTATGAATCCAAATCATTACAACAGGTAATACTCCTCGAGCAATTCCAAGCGTGTTGAGGAGTTTTTGCGCGCATGCGTATAATTTAAGTAGCCATTGTTAGCATACCTCGACGTAGGGGAGCTGTAGGATGGGAGATTCATATGCACCTATAATCAGCTTTCTTTCTCTTTTTTTTTTTCTTTCTTAAGGACTCATGAAAGAATATGTCTACCCATGTAACTTCTTCTGTGTTTCATACTCCCCCGGAATAAAAATCACCTCTACTACCCCCCAAGAAACTATGGAGGGGCAATAGCTATATGTTTGTCCTCGAATATATGAAGATTTTCACAAATTCTCCTGTAGTGTGTCTCACGTATTTTCATCTAATGTCTTATTTGTGAGTGTGTGGGATTTATGAATGTCTTGTCCCCCCCCCCACTATAAATCCCCTATAATTTTCCTGTCCTTTTTTCCTTAAACCTATTTGCACCTATGTTTGCTGGGATCCGAGCTTGTGATTAAAAAGATAACACAACAGCTGCATATTAATTGATTTATGATTCAAAATAATTCTGAAATGATTCAAAATAATTCTGAAAGGAATTTGGGGGGGGGGGGTATAACCCATGAGATCGCCATATAGTTGTCTGCTGTAGGACGAAGTATTGAAATACACCAGAAAAATCTGAAATTGAAAATAGCAGCACGGACAATAGCATTACAGTAGGCTATGTAGCGTATGGTACTTGTTAATTATACGGTAGACACCCAAGAAGTGAAGTTAGGTTGATCCTAATGAAATATACAAAAAAATATGATGAAAATATAATACTTTAGAAACAAATTATGGGAACTACAGGAGAAAATTATGGAAAGCAGGCCACCCAGAACGCATTATGTTAAATACCTAACCTTAACTACCCCTATATATTAAATATTTAATTAAAATATATCTATTTCGTATTTTTTCTCACTCAAAATAAGCAAATCGTTGCTGATTCCAGAGAGGCAAACCGGTTTCTATCAGATCTTACACATTCTTGAGTGTTTCGTTTAAGAGACAAGTAGGCCACCCATTTTTCCAGAAAATTATTTCCCTTGGCACAAAGGGAAGAGTTAGTAAATAGTCCCTTGACTTCAGCCACGGTCTCTTATCGTTCGTGACTATCTCCGCCCTGGCTCCCTACCCTTGAAGTAACCTGCTGTAGTCTACAATCCTTGGAATGAGAATCTGTTTTTATTTAATTTAGAATCCCAGTTGTGCACAACTATTGTTCAGTATTATTTGTAAATCAAAGATCTTTTTATCTTGTCAGTAGGACTATTTTTATTGTTGACGCCGTCAAGATGAAATGTGTTCTTTAGATCAGGCCTTAAAATTTTTTATACCAATCCTTTCGTATGCAAATTAGTTTTTTTCTTTTCTATTTTCATAGCTTCTTCAAAAGAAATTCATCACGTTTTGTTGTCCGTGACGTTATCTTTTCCCTGTTGAAACACCTTTCTTTTCGTGATTTGCTTTAACCGAGAGGACACTCACTCAGTCCAATCTACGTTCTGATTACTAAAATGTGCATACACACCTGGACGCAGAGGCAGGGCACCCCTCTCCTAACCATCCCTCAGTAAGGAAAATTTGATACACCGTGACCTAAAAACGGCACTTATTCTCTCCATGTATAAAACCAATGTTACACCTCCCCCCAACGATTGGACTTATTTGCGCCTATACGTAGTGCCCATCAGCTGATCATTCAACCTCAAATCAAATTGAGCACAAAAACCTTCCAAAAAAATAACGAAGATTAGTAAATAAGAAAAAGACAAAATTAAAACGACGGCTCTTCAGTGTAAAAAAAAAGAATAAAAAAGGAAGGAAAAAAGATATATGTGAAAGAAAAAATTTAACTTTCGAAGTGCACGATTCTTAACTACAAAAGAGACTAAAACAACAACAAAAAAAAAATAAACAACAAACTAATAAATGAAAGACTTCAAAGAAAGCTATATAACATTTTGACACAAAAACATTTCGCTGTCGCTCTATTGCCGAAAGTGTCACTGGTTTTTTCTCTCATTAGGTTGAGCGTAAATGTTTTTTTTTTTTCTTCTCCTTCGTTTTTTTTTTTCTGTCATTGAAAAAACCAAGGCCGTATTCCAAGAGAGGGTTTGACCCCCCCCCCCCCCCGAAATGTTTTTCCGACTCGTAAAAACGTAACAAAAATGAACATAAAATTTTTTTTGATGCGTATTTAAAAGTTATTTTGTAACCTCCCCCCCCCCAAAAAAAAAAAATTCCTTTGATACCACCCTCCTCCCCCCACCCAGAAAAAATTCTCGATACGGCCCTGGCAAAACCCTTCGTTTTTTTCTGTAATGGAACAAAGAATCACAGTTTTTTTCTATCATTGCAAAAGGGGTCATCTTTTTTTCTTTCTGTCGTCAGACAAAGTGTAATTGTTGTATTCTGTCATTGTCATCAAGTGTCATCGGTTCTTTTATCATCGGATAAATTGCCATTAAATATTTTTTCCTTTCACCACGAAAAGTGTCATTATTTTATACTGCGAAATTAATAATTGCCGATTTCTAAGGGAATACACGGCTACTAGGGATGATTGAATCCATAAGAAATCAAACAGTTCGTGGTAACGAACTGTAAGTAAGGAGCGACCCGACTCTATGGTAACCGAAACTCTAGAAAACGAGTTTCTGATAGCAATAGATACATCAAAAGAATCTGATTTTAATGCTGATTTCAAATATATAATTTCATCAAGTTTAGTCCTACCCATCAAAATTTACGCGCCTGAGACAATTTGGCTGATTTTCGAAAAAGGGGAAAAGACCCCCTAAAAGTTATAGAACCTTAATGAAAATCACACCATCATATTCAGCGTATCAGAGAACCCTACTGTAGAGGTTTCAAGCTCCTATCTATAAAAATGTGGAATTTTGCATTTTTTGCAAGAAGAAAGATCACGGATGCGTGTTTATTTGTTCGTTTTTTTTCTTTTTTCCCAGGGGTGATCATATCGACCCAGTGGTCCTAGAATATCGTGGGAGGGCTCATTGGAACGGAAATTAAAAGTTCTAGTGCCCTTTTTAAGTGACCAAAAAAAAATGGAGGGCAACTAGGCCCCCTCCCACGCTCATTTTTTTTCCCAAAGTCACCCAATCAAAATTTGAGAAAGCCATTTTGTTCAGCATGTCGAAAATATGATAAAAATGTCTTTTAGGATGACTTATTCCCCCAAAGTCCCGGGGGGAGGGCTGAAAGTTATGAACTTTACTCAATGTTAACAGATAGTAATGGTTATTGGGAAGTATACAGACGTTTTCAGGGGGATTTTTTCTAGTAGGGGGGGGGAGGGGGTGGTTCGGGGATTATATGGGAGGAACTTTCCATGAAGGATGTTTTCATGGGGGAAGGGACATTGCTATGAAGGGTGCGCCGGATTTACCAGCATCATTAAAGAAAAAGATCAGAAATTAAATTAAAAAAAAAACAAGTTTTTCAACTGATTTCAACTGATTGTGATTAAGGGTCATTTTTAAAGAATTGGAAAAAATTCGAACTTTAGCTTAAAGAGCAAGGTATTGACTAGGGGGGCGAACCCCCTAATATACGTGTTAAAAATTTATGAATATAGAAGTTCGTTACGTAAGTTAATTCGTAAGTTACCTATATTTATTACTAATAAAAACGTTCGTAAATAAAATTAAACAAGTTTCGAGAAAGCCATTTAACCAAATAAAAGTAAAATTAATGTACAAAATTTTGTTTTTTAATTATTCATGGACGGTGAGCCAAAATCAAAACCTGCATTAATTCAAAAATGTTCAAAAATTAAATAAAAAAAAAACAAGTTTTTTTAACTGAAAGTAAGGAACGACGTTAAAACTTAAAACGAACAGAAATTATTCCGTATATGAAGGGGGCTGTCCCCTCCTCAACGCCTCGCTCTTTATGCTAAAGTTTGACTTTCTCACAACTCTATTTTTTAAACAATAAAAAAAACTTTAGCGTAAAGAGCGAGGCGTTGAGGAGGGGACAGCCCCCTTCATATACGGAATAATTTCTGTTCGTTTTAAGTTTTAACGTCGTTCCTTACTTTCAGTTAAAAAAACTTGTTTTTTTTTTTTAATTGCAATAAAGACGCGCATAAAATCATTATGATTACATATGTTAATAAATATGTTAGTAGCACCAACTTGTTAAATGTTAGACACCAAAATGGCATCCTGAGATATTTAAATCTACACAGTATTGAATAAACCACAAACTCTGGAAAATATATTTTGGTAGAGGTAGAAACTTAGGGAATTGAAAAAAAAGCACAAACAACTATTTAAAGTACAGGCTATAGGAAAAGCAAAGTTGCTAAAAATTCGATAGGCTATTCTGGAGAAAGGTTGGCCTCTAAAATTATGATGTACAATTGGGTCCTTCGGACTGGTCTTGGGATGGATGATTCTTATCATCTTCTGCGCGCGTGGATAACCCCCCTGGATACGGCCTTGACTGACACCCAAAAGAATTTTTTTTTTTTTTTATTTTGCTCTTAAATAAACCAAGAGGCTCTGCCGCCCTAATGATCTCTGGAAGAGAATTCCGAACCTTAGGACCAAGAAAAACCTACTCTAGTTCCACTTCTGGTATATATGAGTATTATTCTGCCCAGAAGAATATAGGGACCAATCCTAAAGTCTCGGGAGTAAAAAAAAAAAAAGTATTCGTTCCTTTAACTGGCTTAAAATTTCCCACAGCAGAACCAATGATGTGGAATCTGAGGTTTCATATCTTTTTACTGGCATTGAAATATTGTCCGGTAGGTTTTAAAACTAAACTGGTTTTTTAAAAAGCGGGGATATTTGCCTCTCCTGAAATGAGGAATATTTTGATTGGCTTAAAATGTATTACAGTATATGCTCATGGAATTAAAGCATGCTTTTCTCCATGAAAAAAGTTTAAATAATCCCTTTTTAAACTAGGGAGGTACCCAGGAGAAAATTGCTGAACATAGGTTTTTTGTTTGAAAGGGGCGGTGGTTTCAGGAGATCCTAGGGTGCAGGGTCAAGCACGAAGTTGATGCATTTAAGGACCCCATTTTTGAGTTTTCAAAGGGGAGGCAATTAGGGCCAGCCCTGTGGAGGAATTCGTGTGCCCCCCTCCCTGGTACATGAACTTAACCCTAGGTAATATAAAAAATTTGCTGATTGGTTTGCATTATTTTTTAACTTTGTTCTTATCCAACAGTTTGTTTATGATGTCAAATAATGCTAAATTGAAAAAATATCAAAGGTGTTTTATATCGCCTAGGGCCATATACAGGTATTAAACGGAGGGCTTAGGACGCATTTGTCGCGGTGGCGACTACAATATTGGAAACATTGTTGAAATATTGTTGGAAAAATTGTTGAATCGAATTGAATTATTCTATTGTTGATATTGCAGCAAAAACAGACAAGGAATCTTGCACCAAGATTACCGAGTTTCATATGGGCTCTATTTAATGACTTAGTCATATATTTTTCCCGGAGGGAGGGGGAGGGGAGCTATTGCAAAAATCGTCTGATCTCTCGTCAGACTGTTTTTATTAAACAAACTTGTAAACAAATTTTGATGCGTTTTTTTCAGTTTTTTGTACTTCCCTCAGAAAAAAACCCTTTTGTACCCCCTCCCCCCCCCCCGAAAAAAACCTGGATGCTAACCTGAATTTTAAGTCTAGCATTAGAAGTTTCTCATCTCGCAACAGTTAAATCAAACAAGTGTTTAGTGACCAAAATTTAGTTAGGCTACACATATTTGCAAAAGCTTACTTTTTATTAAAAAAAGAAAGAAAAAAAATGAAGAGCAGTAGAGTTTCAGAATCCGTTTATTTTTTTTACTAAAATGTTTTGATTTTTTTTTTATTAATTACCCACTTCATAATTATGCCAATTTAGTATTGAAAGTCTGCGCTGAATGAAAATGTTTTTTTTTTATTTTAGTTTCTATTCTGCTTCATATTTTTTTTTTTTCTATAAGATGTGGCATTTTAGTATATTTTTTTTTTAAAGAACTCCATATTTTTTTTTAAAGAAAACCAAATATGATAGGGGAAAGCGAACTGGGCCTATCTATATATCGTGCCAAGCTTTAGAGGCTAGCTTGTATAATCAAAATTTGACAAAACGTCACAAAATACCTTCTGAATTGCTGCAACAGAATTGATCGTCTGGTGAAGTATTTTGCATAATAATCTGTCCAGAATTGGTAAAGGTAACTTAGTAACGATATATATATATATATATATATATATATATATATATATATTATATCGATTATATATATATATTATATAATATATATATATATATATTATATCGAGTTATCTTGAGTGCTGGACAGATGTTCTGTCCAGCAGCTATCTCAGAAATATATAAGTTTCATCAAACCCATCAAAAGCTACGCGCCTGAGAAAGTTTGCCATATTTTTGAAAAATAAGAGAAATAACCCCTAAAAGTCATAGAACTTTAATTGAAAATCACACCATCAAATTCAGCGTGTCAGAGAACCCTACTGTAGAAGTTTCAAGTTCCTATCTGTAAAAATGTGGAATTTTGTATTTTTTCCCAGAAGAAAGATCACTGATGCATTTTGATTTTTTTTTTTTTTTTTTTTCGTTTTCAAGGGTGATCGTGTCAGTCCAGTAGTCCTAGAATATCGTGAGAGGGCTCATTTGAATGGAAATTAAAAGTTCTAGTACCCTTTTTAAGTGACCAAAAAAAATTAGAGGACTGCTTGGCTCCTCCCACACTAATTTTTCTCCCGAAGTCACCCAATCAAGATGTTGTGATAGCCATTTTGTTCAGCATAGTCGAAAATCTAATAAATATGTCTTTGAGGATAACTTAATGCCCCACAGTTCCCGGGAGAAGGACTGCAAAGTTATGAACTTTGCCCATTATTTACATATAGTATTGGTTAATGGGAAGTATACTGACAATTTCAGGTGGGATTTTGTTCTGGTGGGGGGGAGGAGGGGGTTACGGGGTGGGCACTTTCCATGGAGGATGTTTACTTGGGGAAAGGGACATTTCTATAAAGGAGGTGCCGGATTTCCCAGCATTATTTAAAAAACGATAAGAAATTAAATAAAAAAACAAGTTTTTTCAACTGAAAGTAGGCTAAAGAGCAACATTAAAACTTAAAACGAACAGAAATTATTACGTATATGAGGGGTTCGCCCCCTAGTAAATACCTCGCTCTTTACGCTAAAGTTCTTTTTAGTAGCCTACTTTCAAAAGAGCTATCTATCTAAATAACCGGCCTTTGTGATTCAGGGGTTTGTGATTCGAACACAATTCGAACCTTAGCGTAAAGAGTGAGGTATTGACTAGGAGGGGCGAACTCCCTAATATACGTAATAAAAACATACGAATATAGAAGTTCGTTACGTAAGTTAATTCGTAAGTTACATCAGAACAAAACTTCGAGAAAGCCATTTAGCCAAAAAAAAAGGTTAATATGCAAATTTCGTTTTAATTATTCATGTACGGTGAGCGAAAATCAAAGCTGCATTAATTCAAAAACGTTCATAAATTAAATAAAAAAAACAGGTTTTTTTTTTTTAACTGAAAGTAAGGAGCGACATTAAAACTTAAAACGAACAGAAATTATTCCGTATATGAAAGGCGGTCCCCTCCTCAACGCCTCGCTCTTTACGCTAAAGTTTGACTCTGTATCACAACTTAATTTTTAAAAACAATAAAACACTTTAGCGTAAAGAGCGAGGCCTGGAAGAGGGGACCGCCCCTTCCATATACGGAATAATTTCTGTTCGTTTTAAGTTTTAATGTCGCTCCTTACTTTCAGTTAAAAAAAAACTTGTTTTCTTTATTTAATTCAAACTAAGTACGGCTGGATTTATTGAATTGAACCACAGTTTATAGACAGTAAGCTTATCGCAGATAATTTCTGGTCTTCGGTCTCGGTGCGAACAAAAAGCTCCTCCCACTTGTTTCTGCCTTAGCGGATTAGTCTGTTATCGTCAATCACTGAGATATGGTTACCAAGTGCATTATTCGTAATTGCGAAAGCAGAAAAAAACTTGGTGAGCCAGCCAAGTGGTTTGCAAGCGTCCCATCTCACAGGTATGAATTAATTTATATACAAATTATGACTTAATCTATTATTTACGTGGACTCAACTGATCGGCCTATGTAGGATTTTATAAAAAAGGGGGCGGGGGGGGTTGATGAAATTTGTGAAAATAAGGAATTTTTTCTTCTTCTAATAACTGGTGGGGTAGGTGTGATGGTTTCAGGGCGGATCCAGGATTTTTTAGGGGGGGGGGGCGCAAAATAGGTTGATCCGACAAACTTACGTTCGGAGCAAGTTTAATTAATGCAAACTTGCGTTAATTAGGTAAATTACACTACTTTAGACTACTTTACCGGGGTAACCCTCGCCCCCCCCCTCTGGATCCGCAACTGGATAGTTTATCATTTTTTTTTTCACGTCGTGATATTTATTTTCTCAGATTGTAGTTCCTATGATATTTGAAAAATCTAGTACCTGTTTTGGCGGAGAGCCTAGATAAAACTAGTTTTGTTTTCAATCAATGTTTTCATATGAAATGGGCAGACCTTTCCTGAACTTTAAACAATAAACACCTCTGTTTGAAAATCTTTGCACTTTCTGAATTTAGATAGCGATAAGGGTTCCTGATTGAGAACAATTTTAGGACTTGAGTTCTAATTATTGGTTGTTGTGGTAAAAGTTGCCACAATAGCCCTATCCAAGAAAATACCAAACGTCTGTTAAGAATTTGTTTTTCGTAAAATTCTTAGGGAATTTTCAGAAAATTGAAGGACATCACACATTTTAGTGGCAGATCCAAAATTTTACGGGGCTTTACGCTAGAAAAGCTCCTATTATAGAATATTCTTCCAGTTTGTTTACCAGAAAATAAATAAAATGCATTTCTTACTGCTGAGTCTGTATAATCTTAGACCTTTTACGGCACAATTTCCAAAATATTTCTAAGACTTTTTTCTAACGGGGAACTATAAGAAATAATACATTTTATACATATAATATATATATATATATATATATATATATATATATATATATATATATAGATATATATATATATATATATATATATATATATATATATATATATATATATATATATATATATATATATATATATATATATATATATATATATATATATATATATATATTATATATATATATATTATATATACAAACAACTCCTCTCATTTGATCTGCCATTAGCGGTCCAATTACCCTGGAACACGTATTTTGGCAGAAAACTTTCTCAAAATGCCTTTGAAACCAACTTGAGACTTCGAAACCTATTTTTAATTCCTAAAAACATCTAATAATAACATTACACTACTAACTACCGATTTTCATGTATGTATTGGAATAAATTAATTTAAAATTAGTTTCTTCAAAATTAGTGTTCCAACGTTGAAGCCAAGTTTCGCGTCCAAGAGAAATCTGACTTGTCTACCCGCGAAAAGATCTGATAACGCCTATGTTTCTATCTGCAAAAAACGTTCTCCGGAGCACTCGCACCCCTGTCCGGGTTTTTATAATGGGAGAGATAGAGAATGATCATACTGCTAATTATATAAACTGTGAATTGAACCGACAATTTTTGAGCGTTTTTTCAGGCTCACTTTCAAGTTTGGGAATTTTCCTCGCGGTGTTGGAGTATTTCTAATATCAGAGTTGTATACTAGCTCACTAATCATGCCACTTGATTGCTTGAAAAAACAAATTGTCTTTGTTGAGTGTCCATATTTTAGGAATATAAAATATTTGCCAAGAACACGCTTCGTTATCTGTAAAAAAAAGCTAGCTTAGCAATCGCACATACGCTCTTGAAGTGCTAGAAAGAAGACACTACATCTCTTTAGCCTATTAAATAATAAAAAACAAGTTTTTTTAACTGAAAGTTAATAAGCTAAAAAGTTAAACGCCTCGCTCTTTACGCCAAAGTGTTTTTATTGTTTTAAAAAAACAAAGTTGTGAGACAAAGTCAAACTTTAGCGTAAAGAGCGAGGCGTTGAGGAGGGGACAGCCCCCTTCATATACGGAATAATTTCTGTTCGTTTTAAGTTTTAACGTCGTTCCTTACTTTCAGTTAAAAAAACTTGTTTTTTTTTTATTTTTTTTATTTAATTTTTGAACGTTTTGAATTATTGCAGGTTTTGATTTTGGCTCACCGTACCTGAATAATTAAAACAAAATTTGCATATTAATTTTACTTTTATTGGTTAAAAAGCTTTCTCGAAACTTGTTTAATTTTATTTACGAACGTTTTTATTAGTAATTAATAATCGTAACTTACGAATTATCTCACGTAACTAACTTCTATGTACATAAATTTTTAACACGTGTATTAGGGGGTTCGCCCCCTAGTCAATACATTGCTCTTTAAGCTGAAGTCCGAGTTTTTTTTCAAATTCTTTAAAAATGACCCCTTAATCACAATCAGTTGATCAGTTGAAATCAGTTGAAAAACTTGTTTTTTCATTTAATTTCTGATCTTTTTCTTTAATAATGCTGGGAAATCCGGCGCCCCCTTCATAGCAGTGTCCCTTCCCCCATGAAAACTTCCTTCATGGAAAGATCCTCCCATACAACCCCCGATCCACCCCCCCCCCCCACCTACCAGAAAAAATCCCCCCTGAAAACGTCTGTAAACTTCCCAATAACCAATACTATAGGGGATTAAGTCATTTTTATACTAAGGGGATTAAAAGACATTTTTATCATATTTTCGACCATGCTGAACAAAATGGCTATCTCAAAATTTTGATCGGGTGACTTTGGGGAAAAAAAATGAGCGTGGGAGGGGCCTAGCTGCCCTCCATTTTTTTGGTCACTTAAAAAGGGTACTAGAACTTTTAATTGCCGTTCCAATGAGCCCTCCCACGATATTCTAGGACCACTGGGTCAATACGATTACCCCTGGGGAAAACACAAAAAACAAATAAACACGCATCCGTGATCTTTCTTCTGGCAAAAGATGGAAAGTTCCACATTTTTGTAGATAGGAACTTGAAACATCTACAGTATGGCTCTCTGATACGCTGAATATGATGGTGTGATTTTCATTAAGGTTCTATAACTTTTAGAGGGTCTTTCCCCCTTTTTTCGAAAATCAGCCAAATTTTCTCAGGCGCGTAACTTTTGATGTGTAAGATTAAACTTGATGAAACTTATATATTTTAAATCATAATTAAAATATGATTCTTTTGATGTACGTATCTATTGGTATCAAAATTCCGTTTTTTAGAGTTTCGGTTACCATTGAGCCGGGTCGCTCCTTACTGTTACCACGAGTTACCACGACCTGTTTGATTAAGGGCTGGGCACATGTAACTGATTTCGGGAACTGGTTTCCAAATCAGAGCCGATTTTAAAAGAAATTGGTGTCGATTTGAGCTTGAAAAATTTTCAAGTTTTCGGCGCCGATTTGCAAAATCAGCGCCGATTTTCTTCATGATCATCACAAAAAAAGGGACACAAATAAATAGTCAGCCTGAGATGTCTGTAGTGAAAGACCCCGCTACTGAGCTGAGAACTAAGCTGAGATCAATCATGCAACTATTAATAAACTCCAGTTGACTATTTGTGTCCATGATTGTTTATTTTGAAAAAGTCGCGCAATAAATTTTTCTTATCGCTATCGTTTGTCCACTGATGCTGACATCGGTTGCCGAAACAGCTAGGTGTGCCGAGCCTTTAGGGTCTCACTAGCTGATTCTGGCAATTCAGAAAAAAATTGGGGATGCCTTTTTTTGGGGGAACTAGAGGCGTTGGCTATACCCCCTCCCGCCTACAAAGTAAGCTACATTGATTGGTTCAGTCGATTTTGTCCTTTCTGATTTGTTTCTCAAGATATTTGGAAGTTCCTCTTTTATCCAAAATGCGTTGTCCTCTTAAGGGTTTTTCACACTGCCTTGTAGAACCTTTCATGCTAGCACAAGTTTAAACTTTGTCACGTTGCGTGTCTTGGGAGTAATTTCTTCCTTAACGTGAGGAGTGCCAATTAGACTCAACTCTACCTTTGAAAATAAATTAATGAACTTTTTCTAGAAGTTTTTCACGCTTGACCAAAGCTTGATTCCCCATCTCCATCCCACATTTTAGTTTTTGAATGTTTTGTGATGATTTAAGATGCTTATTATGACATTTTTATGAATTTTTATGTTAGCCTACTGTGAGAGGACTTGTTTGTGTGAAGAGTTATGCTTGACGTAAAATAACTTACCGTATTTAACTATGATATAGTTTATTCAATCTTTAAACTGTTTTAAACAAAATGGCCGTCCCAAAATTTAGATCGGATGTATTTGGGGGAAAAATAGGATGGGGTGGAAGCCCTCCAATCACTTTTAACTCTGAAAAAGTACACTGGAGATTTTGATTTCCAATCGAATGAGCCCCCCCCCCCCCCAAAGTTCATACAATATTTTTTCTACAAAAACCTTATGTGTTAGCAATGAGCAACTAGCTTAACTTACAGCTTAACCCTTGCCCCAGATGCTGCTGGTGGGGTTGTAAACCCCAAAGGCATGGTTATTTGATATTCACACTATTTTGAACAAAAATGTATTTTTATTTTGATCGGATGTATTTGGGGGGGGGGTGTCGTTTAAGAGGGAAAGGCTGATCGTCCTGTGATTACCTTTGATTCTTCGAAATTGAACTTTAACTTTCAATTTTGCAATCGAATGAGCCTCCTTCAAAGTTTTTACGATCATCCCTTCTACAAAAATCTTAAATTTTAACAATTGGTAACTTGAAATAACATACAGATTGCTGATACAGGTGTATCAGCAATTTTTTTTGAACAGCTTAGCGTATCAAGATGAAACTTCTGGGGCATCTACCTGCTACTATTGCTATTAATACTGCTACTACTACTACTACTAACTCAACACTATTATTACTTCTACTGCTCCTACTACGACCTCTGCTACTGTTAAACTAGCACTATTAAAGCTACGCATATCAAGTTGAAAAATTGACAGAATGAGGTATTTGAGGTGGAACTTGAACTAAATTAAAAGACACTATGTGCGTGCAGATTTTCAAAATGGCATATCTCAAAAAGGGATTTGTGTATTAAGTTGGAATTTTCAGAGAGTGCTTAAAGGGAAAGTAAATTCATCAAAAGGAAATATATGCACGCTCAGGCCTGGATTTACCACTTGGTCCCTAGGCCCGGACCTAGAAGCGCATAATGCTAGCGGGAGCAATAAATTATCACTGAGTAATTTTTTCTGACAAAAACTGGACTGATGTGATTTATCGTCGCCAGGTGTACTCTGCCACCACGCTGCCTATTCACAGAAAAGTGACTTTAAAACAACAGAAGAATTCCATGGTTACTTATAAACTGTCAGATGTCTCCCAAGAATGGTAGCTGAGAGTTCGGTATTACCCCTCTCTTTCATCACTTTTCGCTCATCAGTTGTGTTCTGTTAACACACAGTTACATGGTTACACACAGTTACATGGGGGTTCAGTTACACGGGGATTTAGTTAAATTAGGTTGAGTTGCATGGGGTTGAGTTGCACGAGGGTTCAGTTAAAGGGGTTTCAGTTACATGAGGGTTCAGTAGCACGAGGGTTCGGTTGCACGGGGGTTTACATGGGGGTTCAGTTACACGGGGGTTTAGTTAAATGGGGTTGAGTTGCACGGGGGTTGAGTTGCACGAGTTAAAGGGGGTTCAGTTGCATGAGGGTTCAGTAGCACGAGGGTTCAGTTGCACGGGGGTTCAGTTGCACGGGGGTTCAGTTACATGGGGGTTCAGTTACACGGTTGTTAGTTAAATGGGTTGAGTTGCACGGGGGTTGAGTTGCACGAGGGTTCAGTTGCATGAGGGTTCAGTGGCACGATGGTTTAGTTGCACGGGGTTCAGTTGCACGGGGGTTCGGTTATACGGGGGTTCAGTTGCACGGGGGTTCGGTTATGCAGGGGTTCAGTTACAATGGAACCGAAAACTACATACATAATGTGAAAGTCGTCTAATTGTCACTCATAAATGTAGTTAAATATTTATGGCAGAATCGTTTTATTCGCATCATGGTTACCCCAGAAAATCTTTCGTTTGTAACAATCTACCAACAAACAATAAAAAATCGGATATATAGCAATAAAAAGCTATGTATCTATAATAAAGATATATAGCTATAAAAGCATTAAAAAAGATATACAGCAATGTAACAATACAATCGGATATATAACCTATTAACCTATAGCCTATATAATTCTTATTAAAGCCTATAAAAAACATAGGCTAAATATGTCTCAAATAGTAATAACACAACATAACAGCCTATACCGATAGTAAATCTGAAACACATTTCTGGGCTTTCCAATAAGGGTGCCAAAGCGGAGAGAACCAAATGCTCCCTAGATTTTTCATCTCTCCGTTTTGATTTGAAAGACTTTCTGCGTGTTTTCATTGAAAGAATAAAAATTGCCACTGCCGCCCCGCAACTTTTTAACACCCCTATGAAAAAATGAATACATTAAAAAATATTAAACAATTCATGGTAACGAACTGTGAGTAACGAGCGACCCTGCTCAATAGTAACCGAAAATCTAAAAAATGTAATTTTGATTCCAATAAATATATCAAAAGAATCGGCGTATTATGCTGATTTTAAATGAATAAGTTTCGTTAAGATTAGTCTTACCGATTAAAGACTAAAGGCCTAAGCCTTATTTTCGAAAAAGGGGAAAACACCCCCTAAAAGTATTAGAATCTCAATGAAATTCACACCATCAGATTCAGCGTATTAGCCCTTTTAAGTGAACAAAAAGGTTGAAGGGCAACCTGTGCCCCTTTCGCCTCCTTTTTCCGAAAGTCGTCCGATCAAAATTTTGAGATAGCCATTTTGCTCATCATAGTTGAAAGGCCCAATAACCATGCCTTTGGATATAACATGACGTAACCCCCCACAGCCCTATGGGAAAGGTCTTTCCGTCATAAAGTTTGCCCATTTTTTTTGTCACATAGTATTTGTTATTGTGAAGTATGTAAACATTTTCGGGTAGGGGGTGAATTTTTGCTGGGGGGGGGGGGGGCTTTCCATGGGAAGGGACATTGCCGGGGGTGAAATTGTCAGGGGGAATTATATACTGGGGAAATTCGCCAGAATTCCTATACAAATTCTTTTTAAATTTATTGCTTTCTCTCTTCCGTCTGAATATTATACGTGGAGTTGTTAAGGGTAATTGTCCGGGGTAAAGGGATTGAATTGTCTAGAGGATATATCCGTGGGGAGGAGGATTTTTCCGTGGAGGTGGGGCCAGATTTCCTGGCATTACTTAAAAACGATCAGAAATTTATTTAAAAAAAGTTTTATTCAACTGAAAGTAAGGAGCAACATTAAAACTTAAAAGGAACAGAAATTATTATGTGTATGAAGGGGATTGCCCCCTCCTTAACGCCTCGATCTTTACGCTAAAGTTTGAATTTTGTCCCAATTCTTTAAAAATGACTCTTGAAACACAAGGGTCGTTTAATTAGAACGATAGTAAGCTGTTTTAAAAGTACTTAAAAAAAAGCTTTAGCGTAAAGAACGCGGTGTTGAGGAGAGGGCAATCCCCTTCGTACGCGTAAGGAGCACCTCGGCTCAATAGTAACCAAAAGTCTAAAAGACGGAATTTTGATTCCAATAGATATATCAAAAGAATTGGCTTATTATGTTGATTTTAAATATATAACTTTCATTAAGTTTAGTCTTACCGATTAAAGGCTACGAGCCAGAGAAAATTTGCCTGATTTTCCAAAAAAGGGGGAAACGACCTCTAAAAGTATTAGAATCTTAATGAAAATCACACCGTCAGATTCAGCGTAACAGAAAACCCAACTGTAGTGGCTTCAAGTTCCTATCTGCAAAAATGTGGAATTTTGCATTTTTTTTTTTTTTTTGCCAGAAGAAAGATCACGGATGCGTGTTTATTTGTTTGTTTGTTTGTTTGTTTGTTTGTTTGGTTTTCCCCAGGGGGGTCGTAGTATAGACCAGTGGTCCTAGATTATCATGAGAGGGCCCATTCGAACAGAAATTAAAAGTTCTAGTGCCCTTTTTAAGTGACCAAAAAGATTGGAGGGCAACCTGGCCCCCTCCCCGCCCCCTTTTTCCCAAAGTCGTCCGATAAAAATTTTGAGATATCCATTTTGCTCATCATAGTTGAATGTCCCAATAATTATGCCTTTATATATCACATGATCTCCGTCACAACCCCGGGGAAAGGTCTTTAAGTCATAAAATTTGTCCATTTTTTACACATAGCATTTGTTATTATGAAGTATGTATGCATTTTCGGGTGGGGGAGAATTTTTTTGCTGTGGGTTTTTAATTGGGAGAATTTTCTATGGGGAGGGAAGTTTCCAGGGGGTGAACTTGTCAGGGAAAATTATGTACTGGGGAATTTGCCAGAATTCTAATACAAAATACTTTTTAAGTGTCTTGTTTTTTCTTTTCTATCTCAATTTTTACGTGTGGAGTTGTTAAGGGTAATTATCCGGGATAAATTTTCACCGGGATTGAATTGTCTAGAGGATATTTCCGTGGGGAGGGGGATTTCTCCTCGGAGATGGTGCCAGATTTCCTGGCATTGCTTAAAAACGATCAGAAATTAAATATAAAGAAAAGCAAGTTTTCAACTAAAAGTAAGTAGTAACGTTAAAACTTAAAACGGACAGAAATTATTTCGTGTATAAAGGGGATTGTCCCCTTCTCAACACCTCGCTCTTTACGCTAAAGTTCTAATTTTGTCCCAATTCTTTAAGAACGACTCCTGAAACACAAGGGTCGTTTAATTAGAACAATGGGAAGCTTTTTTAAAAGTACTAAACAACTTTACCGTAAAGAGCGAGGTGTTGAGGAGAGGGCAATCCCCTTCATACACGTAATAATTTCTGTTTGTTTTAAGTTTTAATGTTGTTCCTTACTTTCAGTTGAAACAACTTGTTTATTTTTTAATTTATATCTTCACATGAGCGCAGGCCGCTTCTTAAGAATTCTATACCGTCCATCACCTTGTAGTTTATAGATGGTGTACTGAAAACACTCATAGGCTTCCCCATTGCAGGATAGAAGACTGTCTAGACGATCTCGTGCAAATTGAAGCGGCATAGACAGGGCAACACGAATGAACCTTGATAATTTCTGTCACTCCAACTTACAAGAAACGGTCTTCAAATCAAAAAAGGAGTACTTTTTTTCTCATGGAAGCTCTTCGACGTTTAGACCAGGGATATACACAGAAATCTACTTGAAGGGGGGGGGGGTGAGCTTGGATTAGCTGCAAACTAGACCTTGTCCTCGGCTACACTCAGCTAAGAGAGAGTGGTTTGGGTTTAGTGATTCTACAGGATTTGAGCCGAAAACAGAATAAAAAGTAGCATAGTGTATGAGAACTGTTGAAGAATGCGGAGAAAATCACATAAATAAAGAGATTTTAGTTGACAGACTTGTCGGTTTATGCCGAAAATATTTCCCATCTTTAAAGTTAACCTATTTTTTCTTGAATGTTCAGACACTTCCTATTCAAATGATCAAATATAATTCGCTTTTATATTGCTACCCCCTCCCAGAGCAATTTTTGTATCATTCGGCCCCTGAAAATAAAGGCCGCGTACGTGTCTGGTTTGGGGTCTCTGGGAATCTTGTTTTTTTTTTCTTTTCCCCATTGATCTTTTGTATTTTTCCTATAAGTCAGCTGTTTTCGTGTTTTCTCGTATTTGCTCATATTTCTAAGAAATAAATTCATTTATGTGTACCTGGGTACTGTTGCATTTTATGGGCCTTTCTAAAAAGTCAAGTTTGATTAATGCTAATGAAATAAAATAAAAAGGATGAATATATAATAGCTTATAGACAAATTTGGGCTATATATTTGCACGTTAGGGGGGGAGGGGTAAAGCATAGCATATATTAAATACGTAACTTAACCTAACCTAGGTACCTTTCCCCCCTAAATTCCAAAAAACAACAGTTAAATATCGTAAACGCAATGAAAATCACGCTTTGCATTGCATTACTCTATAACGGTTAACCCGTCTGGCGGGTTTTTCATGACTGGTTTCCTTGTAAAGGCCCATATAACGCAACAGTACCCGTACATGGCTGCATGAAGATTAAAATTGCCTGTGTTACCGCCTTATTGACTTTAATAGTGCATATTTACAGTCGCTGGAAAAATAATTAGCTATAGCACAGTGTGTTTACCCACAATTAACATCATCCTCTTTCCCCTGTTCCATCTGCGTCCTCGATTTTCCTGCAGTAGGAAAATCCTTTTGTTAGCAATTAGAAAAATTGCCTTTTGGTTAAATTTATACTTTGGGGCCCTATGTCAGAAAATTAAGAGATATAATTTTTCCGACACGCTTTTGACCACAAGGGGAGAGCATTGACATCCAGATGGTCAAGGAGTGCGTGCTGTGAGTAATAAAATTTGGTGGATACTCGTAAACTAGAGATGCTAATCCTTGAGTCACAAATATCGTACAATATTGTCAAATTCAGATATATGAATTACCTTCTTTGCAAGCCGAACAAAACAAACTTGTTGTTATCTGATGGCCTTGATGTCCTATCATTACCAAGATTCGTATCCGAAAAATATAGCTTAATGCGAGGACTTGTAAACTCTTTACCTGCTAGGTATACATCTCGGAGTTTCAACTGTTCAGGTGCACATTGAACACTTCCGCCATGCCATATCTCTTCACGCCACGCGTGGTTTGCATCAAAAAGTAAAAGAATTGTGATAAGTGCCTGAATTGACGTAAGCATTGGCTAACTACGACTAATATGGATTTACTCAAAAATCAGAAATGATGGACGCCAAAGCTCGAATATTTTCTTTCCCTCACTTATGCTTCAGTCTTCGGAAAAAAAGATTGAAAAATTGCGTGTGTTACCACCTTTATTTACTTTAATAGTGCGTATTTAGTCATCGGAAAAATAATAAGTTATAAAAACTGTGAAACCCCACAATTAACATCATCTTCTTTCCCCTATTCCATCTGCGTCCTCGGCTTTCCTATAGTAAAAAAATCGGTACTGTTCTATTATCTGTATAACACGCGAGGCAGGGGTTTCTTACCTGGGAACTATATGTAAACTTTAGTTTTTTGGGGTTTAGAGGGGAAAAAGGTACCTAGGTTAGGTTACGTATTTAAAATATGCTATGCTTGACCCCACCTCCCTGATGTGCAAATATATAGCCGAAATCTGTTTCTAAACTATTATATTTTTATCCTTTTTTGTTTTATTTCATTAGCATTAACCAAACTTCACTTCGCGCGTGTTATACAGATAATAGAACAATACCGAAAAATCCAATTAGAAAAACTGCTTTCGGTTAAATTTACAGTTTAGTGCTCTGTGTTGGAAAATTAAGATACAAAATTTCCCCACACCTCTTGATGCAGAAGGAGAGAGGGCGGACATCCAGATGGTTAAGAAGTGGGGGTGTGGCGAGTAATAAATGCGGCGGATAGTCCCGATTTAGAGATATTAAGCCTTTCGTCACAAATGTTGTACACTACTGTCAAATTCAGATTTCAGATACATAAAATAGGCTACCTTCTTTGCAAGACAAAGCAAACAATTTGTTTGTTGTTATCTGATGGCCTTGATGTCCTATCATTATCATGATTCTTTAATAAAAATACAGCAAAAAGCGGGGGTTTGCAAACTTTTTGCATCTGGGTATACATCTCGGATTGGAAATTGTTCAGGTGCGCTTACCACACTTCCGCCATGCCATATCTCTTCACGCCACGCGTGACACACATCCACCAATCGTGTAGTGTGCCATCGCTGGTACACGATTTTCAAAGTGAGCAACCCTCTGGAAAAGCGTACAAATTATGAAAATAAGGTTTTTTTTGGTCTAAAAACTTACTTTCTAGAATGAACAGCTCTGCCCCCTTAAAAAGACACGAGTCTCATTTCTGTGTTAAAATTATAGGCCAATCCTAAAAAAAGCTTGTGTAATTTATTTTGAATAGTAGTCTCAAAGCCGTGATTTAAAGCATTTAAAGCCCTAAGGACACCAAAATAAAACCAATTTTTTTTTTTTAACCCTGGACCTATCTTAGGACTATTTTTCCTAGACCTAATTTTACTCTTGATTTCCAAGAGCAAAAATGTTTACTCTTTCTTTATTTTTTTTAAACTTTACTTTTTTTGGTAACCTATTTTTAATATTTACTTTTTAACTTTTTAATAAAATGATATTTTACTATTTTTAGTGTAATAATATTTTTTTTTTACTGAAATAATATTTGTTTTTAGTAAAACAATATTTTTACATTTTTAAATACATTTTTATTTTTACTTTTTATTCTTTAATTTTCAATTTTTAATCTTGATTTACGAGATTTTGTTGCTGTTGTTGTTTCAAAACTATTTTGTTTATAGGGTAGGTCTAGTACAACATTTTTGTAAGCGCCATCCAATTAAACATGAAAATAAATTAGATGAAATACTTAGTTAACTTTGAAATAGCTTTTCGTATGTTAAATTCAAACCTTAACAATCTGTCAAAGACAACTTCACCTTCTTAAGCTGTTTGATACCATATGTCTCTTGCTTTTTTTTTTTTTTTTTTTTTTTTTTGTAACTTCCTACTACTGGAAACTGCATAACTGCATGTGCATGTAATTTTCAATAAAAATTGAATTGTCCATTTTTGTAATTTTTTAATATGTATTTAGTTGTGTAAATTTTACTCAACTAATCTCCAAAGAATCGATTTAATTTTCACTGTCTTTGGTACTTCAATATTTTACTTCCTTTGACTGGAATATTTAATCATATTCTGTCAGGTTAAGCTATCCTTTTCATGGTGAAGGATTATCTGGAATTAATTCAAGGGGTTTTATTGCCTTTATACCGACATGTCAGTGAGGGTAAATTCTTGATGGAGTGGGGTTCAATCAATTATTTATCAGATTCGATCTAAGCCAGCAAAAATAGGATGAGAATCTAATTTCTTCAGCTATGCTATTCAACGTGGGAACTCAAAAACTGCTCCAGTTTTTTATAACCAGTAGGGAAATAAATATTTCAAATGCAGCCGTCCAGTTTTCTTAGGGGATAAACATTATCAGGGGTTAAGCTCTTTATATTATTTACATGGCTATATTTAACGTCTTGTATTTCGTTTTACTGTTAACGTGCGTGTATTTACAAACGTTAATTTTTCGGAAAATTATAAGAATCCAAATTTTCTGTTGGGAAAATTTGAAGCACTAGGTTAAAGAATTAGCTAGAGGTTATTTAAGCCAATCAGATTTTTTCGTAGAATATTTGGATTGGCCAAAATTTTCTGTGAAAAATTCTAATTGGCTTAAACTAGCGCTAGTTATATCTTGGGTACCAGTAAAACCCCACTGTGAATGAGCCATAACAGACAAGGGTATATCCAGGATTTTTTTAGGGGGGGGGGGGGGGTAAAAAAATCTTTTTAAAAACGCATCAAAAATCAGTTAATATTAATTGTTGCCACCTTTTTTTACGGGGCATGCAAATATTGTGGACCCCACCCCCTGGATACGGCCTTTATAAGAGATTAATTAAAAAAAAAATTCCACAAAATAAGTTTTTCAAAGAAAAGTAAAGAACTCCATTAAACAAAAAATGAGCAAAAATGAAATCAAATAATCTACCAAGCGTGAAACTACCAAAACAAAAGTCTGCATCGATAAATAAATGAAACCCAAAACGAACAGAAGTTATATTAAAAATCTGCCAATGCTAAATACAGAATTCATTTGTATTTTTTTTTTTAGTAAAGTGCAAATTATGTTCTGACCTTGGGAAGGCATAGGGGTTTTGAGCCCAACTTATGTTAATTTCTGCTCGTTTTGAGTTTCACTCGGTTATTTATTGTAATTTCTGTTCATTTTGGGTTTCATTTATTTATCGATGCAGATTTGTGGTAGTTTCACGCTTGTTAGATTATTTAATTTTATTATAGCTCATTTTTTGTTTAATGGAGTTCTTTACTTTTCTTTGAAAAAACTTATTTCGTGGAAAAAGTTTTTAATTAATTTCTGTTCGTTTTATATTGACATGGTCTTTTCAGAGAAAATGAAAATAATACTTTAAACCTTTGGTTTTTTTTTAAGAATTTATAGTTTGGTCTGCTATTTGTATGCTGGAGAATTTTTTTTTTTAGCAATTTTCAACAACATACACCCTCTTAAAAATCTGTACATAAATAGTAGTGTTTAATTTAGTTTCATACCTCCTCTAGTTGACCTGAAATGGAAAACTTGATACCCTTCGCAAAAAAATCTGTTTACTTTCTTTGATAGCTTGGATACACTTACGCTATTTTGATTTGGTTAAATTTTAAGAGCAGAAGCAGCCCGAAAGTTTGAACAATACCCTCAGTCGTACTTGGGATACTGCTGAGATGCCTTATTGGGAATTAGCATTAACACAGTGCATTTTTATTTAATCTTATGGCAACATTTAGTTTTTTAACATAAAGTCAAATGGGAGGGTGGGCGTGGGAGGGAGATTAGTTTCCCTCCAATCACTTTCGACTATTAAAAAGGGCATCAGCCTTTTCTATTTTCAATCGAATGAGCCCTTTTTGAAGTTCCTACGACAACTCCTTCGATACAAATTGCCCTGGTTTAAACAACAGCAACAAAAAAAAATATAATAATACATTATCCCCACATCGACCTTTACTATAAAAAATGTCAAGCCTTCCAATCACTTTCGACTATTAAAAAGGGCACTAGGCCTTTCGATTTCCAATCGAATGAGCCCTTTTGGAAACGACAACGCTTTCTATAAACACCTTATATGCCCCAAGGGCATAAATTACAACCCTTACCCTAAGGTCTGTTAGGGTGGTTGTCATCCTCTAAGACCGAATTTCCAGAACTTTCAACTACGTTAAACAACATGGCTATCTCAAAATTTTGATTGGATTTGTTTGGGGAAATGGTGGGCGTGAGAGGGGTGTTAGTCGTCTTCCAATCATTTTCGGCTATTAAAAAGGGCACAAGCCATTCCAATTGAATGAGCGCTTTTCGAAGTTTCTACTACAGCTTCTTCGATACGAAGTGCCCTGCTCTAAAGGAAAAAATTAATAAATAATACATTGTGCCAACATCGTTCTTATATGCCCCCAGGGCATAACTTAAAACCCTTGCCCTGAGGGTTTTGGGGGAGTGTCCTCCTCTTTACTTAGTCCCCGTTTCTTGTCTCGTTCTCGAGTGTCCCCGTTCTTTACTTAGACAGCGCGATCGTGCTGCCTATGATTTATGCAACAACTTTCTATATAAACCTCATATGCCCCAAGGGCATAACTTACAACCCTGGCACTGAGGGCTCTGAGGGGTTGTCGTCCTAAAAGACCTTGGAAAAGGTGTTTTGGAAAATGGTTGGCGTGAGAGGGGCTCTAGTCGCTATCCAATCACTTTCAGCTATTAAAAAAGGCACTAACCCTTTCAATTTCCAATTGAATGAGCCCTTTTGAAGTTTCTACGACAACGCTTTGAATAAAAACTTTATATGCCCCAGGGGATAACTTACAACCCTTGCCCTGAGGGCTGTGGGGGAGCTGTTGTCATCCTTAAAGACGTAATTTCCAAAGCTTTCAACTACGTTGAATAAAATGGCTATCTAAGAATTTTTATGAATGTGTTTGGGGAAAAGGTGGGCGTGAGAGGGGGGTTAGTTGCCCTCAAATTACTTTCGACTATTAAAAAGGGTACTATCTCTTTGAATTTCAAATCGAATGAGTCCTTTTTCAAGTTTCTACGACAAAGATTTCAATAAAAACCTTATATGCCCCCAGGGCATAACTTATAATCCTTGCCCTGAGGGCTGTGGGGGAGTGTTCTCCTCAAAAATATATTTTCTATATGGAAGTCAACTACGCTGAACAAAATGGCTATCTCAAAATTTTTATTGAATGTGTTTTCGGGGAATGATGGGCGTGGAGGGGGGGGGGCTAGTTGCCCTCCTATCACTTTCGACTATTAAAAAGGGCACTAGCAACTCCAATTTCAAATCGAATGAGCCCTTTTCGAAGTTTCTAAAAAAATAATAAGTCTAAAAAAATAATAAATAGTACATTGTGCCAACATCGTTCTTATATGCCCTCAGGGCATAACTTAAAATCCTTGCCCCGAGGGTTGTGGGGGAGTGTTCTCCTCAAAAACATATTTTTTTATATGGAAATCAACTACGCTGAACAAAATGGCTATCTCAAAATTTGATTGGATGCGTTTGGGGGAATGATGGGCGCCGGGGTGGGGGGGGGGCTAGTTGTCCTCCAATCACTTTCGACTATTAAAAAGGGCACTAGCCACTCCAATTTCAAATTGAATGAGCCCTTTTCGAAGTTTTTACGACAACTCGTTCGATACGAAGTGCCCGGCTGAAGAAAAAAAAACACATTGTGCCCACATCGTTCATTACTTAGGCAGCGCTAGCGCGCTGCCTATGATCACATTGACCCTACTCAGAAAGCAAATCATAGACACTTAACAATAATAGACATTGCTGTTTTTTATTTCTATGCACCCTTTTAATTAGAGAAAATAAATATGCTTTAGAACAAATAATCTTCTTGTTCATTTTAAAATGGACTGACTCAAATTAGCCCCTGAAAAAAGTTACTTCATTTAACTTAACCTCCATGCAACTCAGCCCTACTTTAGCTCAACCCTATTTAGCTAAAATTCCATGCAAATCTACTCCCATTCAATTTAACCGCCGTTCAATTCAACCCCTATTCAGACTGAAAGGGATTGAAACAAAGGTGGTTGAGTTGCGCGCGAGTTGAGCTGAATGGGGATTGAGTTAAACGTGATTTGAGTTAAACTGGAATTGAGTTGAATGAGAGTTGGGTTGAATGGATTGAGTTGAACAATTTTGGGCTAAACGGGGGTTGAGTTAACACTAACATTCAGCGACTTAAAAGTGCCTCATCTCAACAGACCAATGAAAATTGTATCTTAGCATGGGAAAACTGTTTCCTCCTTTTTCTCTCACCACTGGTAACACCCGTCTGCGATTTTTTTTTTTGGGGGGGGGGGGTTACAAAAAGTACTTCACAAAACGCATAAAAAATTTGTTTAAATGCATTATTGTTTCTTTTTGGACAACATTTCAAGGACAAAATCGAGTTGGACACAAAAATTTCGGGGGGTGGGATTCAAACCCAGTGACACCCCGTGGATACAGCCTTGGGTGGAAGGTTTGGGATTTGAGGCTTACTTGACCGAAAATTATGGCTTATTCTGCCTTCAAGTATAAATTATTAATCTGGAATATACCAAACATAAGCCTAAATGTTGAACCGTTACTATTCTTGCTTAATATTATATAGCATAGTGTGCACATCCAGGAACGTATTCTCCGTCCAAAGTTCTGATATTTCCACAAAAGATTCTCGTTTCATTATTCTTCTAAGTCCCCCTCTCCAAGGGAAAGGGGATTTGATTCCCCTGACCCATATTTGCCTCGTCTGTCTGTACACAAGAATGCTCCTTGAGAGTTGATCAGAGAATTTACGGCCATGCCCCGATAGGACCATTTTGTTAAAGGTAAAAATACGATACAGGTGCAAATTTTCTAAAAAAAAAATCGTTTTGAGGAACCTGCTGATTTGAAAGAGGCGCAGTTTTCCTAACAAAACTCGGTTTTTAAAAATACGCCGAAAAGTGTGTAACCACCTCAAAGAAGTGCCCAAATAAAACAAATCTGGCAATAGTGTAGACAGGCAGTAGATGACGAAAGGCTTCTAATTCTTTCAGTATCTAACTTCCTTCCGTCTCAATCTTTATCTAACAGGAAAATCATCCATGTTCTTATGACAATAAGGTATTATCTATAAGCCTTCTCACTTCCCGAAAGATTAGACTATGTCCCTGATCTACTTATTAGGATGTACGTCAACAGTGCTGTAAATCAAGTTTCTGCTTTTTGTGCGTCCAATAATTGGTGAGATACCATTTAATGGATTAATCAGGCACTAGGGTATTCGTTTTAAACTTAAAAAGATACTTAAGTTCCGAGAAAATGGATAACTTATAAGAATGGAAACTGGCGCTAGTGTCGAAATGAACGATCAACTCCATCTAGTATTCGGCGACACTTGGCATTTTGTCAAGCTTTTCAATCGTTTTTCTGTCAGGAATTGAAGATCAGACTCTTATTACTAAACTGATTTTACCAACTACACAAATTAAATTAACCATTCTTGTTATGAAGATGGAAAAAAAAAAACAGAATTGCCAAAAGCTAGATGACGTAGATGTTTTTTGCTCAAAGCACCAGTTTTTACTCTTGTAATTTTCCCATACTTCTTGCTTTAGTTTTTGAACCCTTTCATTAGCTGAAGCGAGGGATTGTCTGCTCTTAGAAATCATGTAAACTGGGTGACACGTGTCAAGCGTGGTGGAACTGTGCCAAACGTTTTGGGGAGTGTGTCGAGCGTTTTCGGGAGTAATAATAATAATAATAATAATCTGTATTTAAAAGCCAATTAAAGCCATATACAAAAGACAAATACTAAAGAAAAATTACGCTTCATTTGACATCCTTCCCATCAATACAAAATTTCCTACTGCACCAATATAGCGGGGAGTCCTAGACCTCATTAACTCACAAAGCAGCCTATCTTCCCCCTCCTGGATAATTAATCCCCTTAAATGAGAGAGTTGCTTACACGAGGAGGAGGAAATGGCCCAACCCATAATCATTTTCCCTACATCTCAAGCAACTACACCCGGCCTCCGGACCTTCCCTCTTTTTCCTTGCAACCTTAGTATAAATTGGAAGACAATTTGCTCGAACCTGAATCCAAATCCTCAGATATTTAATGGGCAATCCCAGCTTGAAATAATATATCGAGCGTGTCTGAACTGCGCGGCACACATGACGCTCGGAGATGTTTACCAGGTAGTGGGAAGTGGGCAAACCTTTGAGTTAAAGTTGGTTAGGGGCAAGGGCAATAATGGAGAAATCGGGGGAGGACCCAATAAACAAGACAAATTTGTTTGACAGTTTGGACAAGAAATGCCCGAAGATTTAAGAGAATGCACTTGTCGACTTTCCTATTGATTTATAAATGAGGTTAGTCCATAGTGCTGTAAATCATTTTGAGTTCCGCATCTCAAAAATCGAAGTAAATCGCATTTTAGCATGACAAAACCATTGTTTCCTTCTTTCTTCCTCATCACTGTTAATAGCCTACTGGATGTTCGAAGGTACAGGGTTTGGCCTAATTTGCAGTTTTATATAAATAATTCTACTAGAATATACCCAACGTAAATGTTCGACCCCAATTAGTGTTGCTTGATCTTGTATAGCATATGTGAGTGCAGGCAGACCGTGTTCTTTTCCCGTAGTTCTTCCTATTTTGTACTGTGGGTTTACAATGTGATTTATCAAATATTACTCTCTCAACCTCATTTCTGCGAGAATAAAAATCTCCAGGTTCTTTTTCCTTAAAAAGAGGTACAAATAATTCGAAGCCTAACAATCCTTAGGGTTTTCCTCAGGGTGTTGTGGCGTTCCCCCATTTTTGTGTGTATGTATATTATGGCATGAATTTTGCTCTAATAGCCTAACTCTAATGATCTATTTAGAAGAAACCTAGGCAATCAAATAAATTTTGGTAATGCTATAATAGCCAAGTTGTTTCAGGTTGATAAATAAACATGAAAAAACTGTCATTAAAACAGCTTCTAAGCCCAAATTTTCCTGAAGACGATATTTATGAAATGTAATTTTTTCTCAAAAACTGCACTATAATTTGTTCTGGAAAGTGACGTACTATGCTTTTTCAGTGTGAGAAAACGACCTAGATAAGTCACAAGTTTGGGCAAAGTAGTTGAGGACATTAATTTTGGAAACAAAATTCATCTGAAAGACGTCACGAATACTTGGAATAGTTATAATAGTTTTGTCGGAGATGAGTGTGTGCTAAATATTTTAAAAAAACACCCCTGTTTAAACTACATTTTCGATGGTATAAAATAATTTTCCGGTATGAACATGCAAAAAGGTTTGCCGAATAGAATAAACTGAAATTAAAGTGGTTTTGCAAAAGATATTTAAAAACTATCTTTCTTTTTCACCGAGCAAAGCTCCATGCCCTGATGTTTCATCATTAATCGAAAAAGAAATCCTTGTTCATAGATTTATTCATCCTAAAACCTTTCTCTGTGTATTGATTCAAAGTTCTTGCTGGCGATGGACCAAAATCAATGTTTAGAACACAAAGTATGCTAATTCGTTGTTTCCTTGCCTATATAATTCATCCTGCTGAGGATATGTAATATGTGGAAGGCCAATTAACAGTGGGATTTAGCTAACAAGTCCCAAGCTTAGCTTATTTGAACATGTTTGAAACTTGACTAAAGTCAGCCTAAAGAGTACAGGAAATTTACAGGAGTAGAAACTGGTGCTACTGTGGATCACCAGGGCCATCTAGCATTTTGCGACTTTTTTTTACCAAAAACTGCTGCATTGCCTACTTGTCTTATCTTGTCAGGTTCTTTTTGTAGTCAGGCTTAAATGTCGGGGATGAGAAAAAAACAGAATATCTTCCCCAGTAGACCGAAGTAATTTGCCGAAGATGTAATTCTTGTTATTTTCTCATTTTCTTTGAAGGAGCCAGGATGAGCTTCTGAGGGTTAGATTTATGCTTTTGTCTAAGTTGTATGCTCAAATATTACGTCTGAACAAGTCGAAATTAGCCAATCAGATCGTTCTTTTAGATTTAGCTAAATGCTAGAGCCTGCCCCAAAGCTTAGCTTGTCCGAACATTTTTGAAACTTAACTAGCTTTAGCGTTCAGCCTAATGTGCCGGGAAATTTATAAGAGCAAAACTGGTGTCAGTGTCGAAAAGAAATATCACCAACGCCATCTTGCGTTTGAAGACTTTATTTGACCAATAACTGCTGTACATTTGTGTCGTTAGGCTCCTTAAAATCTAGGAGAGGGTAAAAAACAGGGTAATGTTCTATTATCTGTATAACACGCGAGGCATTGTACAGCAAAGATGCTAAAGAAACTAGTCAAACAAGTTTTTCAACGGAGATTTCCTATGCTGAGGATTGCAAACACTGATTTATCACTGCGTTTACAATATTTAAACTTTTGTTTTTTGGGTTTAGGGGGAAAAAGGCACATAAGTTTGGTTAGGTTACACCTCCCCCCCCCCCTAATGTGCAAATATATAGCCCAATTTTGATCATAACTATTATATTTTTATCCTTTTTGTTTATTTCATTAGCATTAACCAAACTTCGCTTCGCGCGTGTTATACATATAATAGAACAGTACCAAAAGTAGAATACTTCCCCAGTAGGCCTACCATCTAAAATTCAACTAACATAATTAACCCTTCTAGTATTTACCCAGTATCTACTCTGCGCAGACTGGAATTTGACTTCAAACAATTCTTTAAAATTAAAAATATTGATTTATCATCACTCATGGGGAAATTCAGTTTTAATATTATGGCATATATCTTATCAATTATCCGATTTTTTTCTTAAATTTTCGCCAGACACTACAGTATAATTGACGCTATCAGTTTTTTTTTACGGTTTTGGAAGGGGAAGAGGGCAGTTGCCTAACTTTTGTTTGTAGTGATTTTGTTCGTTTTAAGTTTGATTTAAATATTCAATTTAAGTTCTACTCGTTTTAAGATTTATTGATTCATTTATATAAATAATTGTTGTATGTTTGTTTGCTATGATTGTGTACTTTGTTTTGGGTTTCATTTATTCTTTAATAGTAATTTTTAGTCGTTTTGAGTGCGATTTATTATAGGAATTTATTTCTGCTTGTCTCAAGTTTAATATTGCTCTTTACTTTTCTCTGCAAAACTTCTTACTCCGAAAATGTTTTTTTTTTAATTTATTAGGTTAAATGTATTCCAAAGCACATTGCTATAAATAATATTATATCCAATAACGCCTGTAACACCGTAGAGGTCATACTGACACTTCTAGACTTTAGATAATTCCCCAAAATCATTTGCTAAGCTGTTTTCAAAGGGAGGATCAGCAGATGAATTTAGATCAGGATGACCAAAGTGTGGCTGAACATGCATTGTCTTGCCAATCTTACTGGAGGAAAACAACCAAAAAATATGATTTTGGGATTGAGCGGTATCCCCGGTCATGTTTGTGTTACAAATAAAGGAAAGAAAAGTCTTGAATTTATAAAATAATCTCATTAAGAGTCAGGGCCGTATCCATGATTTTTTTTTTTTGGGGGGGGGGGGTCATAATGTGATTTTTTTTGAGGGGGACAACAAAACGCATCAAATTTTTGTTTATATTCATTTTGTTACGTTTTTACGAGTCGGACCAAGATTTCGGGGGAGGGAATTCAAACCCCCAATTCACTCCCACCCCCTGGATACGGCCTTTAGACTTATTTTGAAAGAAAATCGACTAGTGAAATTTTTCGTCTTTTGAATAAGTCTTATCATCAACAAATAGGACTCGACAACACAAATTAGCGTTGATTGCGTTGGGCAAGTTATAACTTACGAGCCAAGAGCACAAGTTTGTCAATCCAAGTGGCGTTAAATGGATGGGAGCAACCATGAAGCTTATGGGGGGTGAAGGGGCTACAGAAATCCTTACATAAAAATAGAACAAATGGTTAATAAAAGACTATTTATTGACTATATTCTTAGACACAGCACCCCCTTCCCCACCCGAAGTTTTGTATTTTATTGGATTTCTAAAGGCTTCATATTCAAATAATCGTATATTTTTGTTATTGATAATAATAAATATTGGTTTTGAGTTTCTTTTTGAGAACAGCTTAGCAAACGATTTCGGGAAATAACCTGAGAAGTGTGAAAACTTCAGATACGATTTTTAGGCGTAACAGCGATGATATGGATATTAACATATTTTTTTGTTTGCTGTAAATAAATTAATTTTGAGATGCTGCCTATAAAACAGTTAAATAATGAAAAATGCGCGACCATAAGTTCATTATTGTTTTATTTGGCAATAGTAATTTTTATAGTATTGGACCATTTGCTTTCTCCTGCAATTTGAAACTTACTGCAACCTGAGGGTAAATCAGCATAATTTCAATTTCATCTCATTAAAACCGGTTTTAATCATATCATCTTTGGTACGGTACATAATTTGAAAAATTCAACTGCCAAAAAAAAAGTAATTAATTTAAGTGGTTCCAGTATGAGTATTTTCTAGTGAAAATGTTCCTTCTATGCTTTGTGGGGAAATATTTATTGAAGGCAGCGACAGAACTCAATTTATTTGCAGTTCTTTGCTGAGAAATAAAAAAAGTGTCCAACGAAAGTAAGAAGCAACATTAAAACTTAAAGCGAATAGAAATTATTCCGTATATATAAGGGTGGCTGCCCCATCCTCAACCATCGCTAGCTGCGCTAGCGATTCCCCATGGGGAATTTTTCCTGGGAAATCCCCTCCCCTGCAGAAAATTTCCTCTAACAAATTTTGTATACTTCCCAATAACAAATACTAAACGTAAACAATGGATGAGTTGTGTAAATTACAGTTCGTTCCTTAGGGATTATAGGAGGTCATGTCATCCCCAAAGGCATAGTTATTGGATCTTTCAACTGCTGAACCAAATGGTTTCCCCAAATTTTGATCGGATGTCTTTAGGTAAATAAGGGGTGCGGGAGGGGGGGGAGTTAATTGTTCTCCAATCCTTTGGGTCATTCAAAAAGGCACTAGAATTTTGATTTCCGTTCTAATGACCCGTGACTAAGATTGCTTGATTTTTAGGGGTGTTTCTCCCCTTCTACTTCCCGAAATCTGGCAAATTTTCTTAGGCTCTTCCGAAATTGCTTTTCTTAGGATGGGGATGGGATACACCACTGTATAAAGATAATTAGCAGTAACTTCACCGCAGATGATTTCTGGCTCTTCATTCTCGGTGCGAACAAACAGCTCCTCCCACATACTCTTTCATTAGCGCGTACAAATGGCTCCTCTCATTTGATCTGCCATCAGCGGTCCAATTACCCTGGAACACGTATTTTGGCAGAAACTTTCTCAAAATGCCTTTGAAACCAACTCGAGACTTCGAAACCTACTTGTAGTTCCTAAAAAACATCTAATAATAACATTGCACTACTAATTACCGATTTTCATATATGTATTGGAATAAATTAGTTTAAAATTAGTTTCTTTAAAATTTAGTGTTCCAACGTTGAAGCCAAGTTTCGCGTTCAAGAGAAATCTGACTTGTGTACCCTTGAAAAGATCTAATGTCGCTTATGTTTTTACGTTCTCCGGAGCACTCGCACCTCGGTCCGGGTTTTTATAATGGGTGAGGTAAGGGACGATCATACTGTCTAATATTTATATTTGAAAAAAAACTACGTTTTCTAAAGAGTTAAAGAGGCTGAGTTACAAGGTCGAACCTTAAAACGTACAGGGATTAGGAGGCACAGTTGGGGGGCTGCCGCCCCCCAAACCCCCCGCTTTCGCAGCCTTTAAATAAAAAAAAAGTTTTTTTTTAAACTGAAAGTAAGGAGCGACATTAAATCTTAAAACGAACAGAAATTATTCCGTATATGAAAGAGGCTGTGCCCTCCTCAACGCCTCGCTCTTTACGCTAAAGTTTGACTTTCTCACAACTCTTTTTTTTAAAACAATAAAAACTTTAGCGTAAAGAGCGAGGCGTTGAGGAGGGCACATCCTTTATTCTGGAGGAGGGTGATCCTTAAAACCACAAAAAAGAATTAAATTAAAAATATCAAGCAAAAGGTAGAAATTATGATATCACAGGGGGGGGTCACCACAATCTATTGAGTATCCAAAACTGGCAAGTTTATAGAATATGGGGGGGGGGATTGAAGACGCGTGCAAATTATTTATATCGGGGAGAGGGCAGAAATTAAGTATTGGAAAAATCCAAATATTTTGAGATTCTTTCCCTCTCTCCACCTCTACGTAAATGGCCCGGATCACCTGAAATCTGTAGATTTGTATGATCTTTTCAACACTTGCCTAAAAATTTCATGAAAATTACCTGTTTTTTAAATTCTCAAATGTGACTCCCCCCCCCTCCTGAAATATGTGCTCCACATATTTCAGGAATTTCAGGAATATTTAGCATAAATATCCGAGTTCGAGGCTCATGTGATAATGTAATCGCCATACACTTGAAGCGATAGACTGGGTGTGGCTCTTTTCTAATATTAAATAAAAAAAAAACAAGTTTTTTAAACTGAAAGTAAGGAGCGACATTAAAACTTAAAACGAACAGAAATTATTCTGTATATGAAAGAGACTGTCCCCTCCTCAACGCCTCGCTCTTTACGCTAAAGTTTTTTATTGTTTTAAAAAATAAAGTTGTGAGACAGAGTCAAACTTTAGCGTAAAGAGCGAGGCGTTGAGGAGGGGACAGTCTCTTTCATATACAGAATAATTTCTGTTCGTTTTAAGTTTTAATGTCGCTCCTTACTTTCAATTTAAAAAACTTGTTTTTTTTTATTTAATTTTGAACGTTTTTGAATAAATGCAGGTTTTGATCTTGGCTCACCGTACATGAATAATTAAAACAAAATTTTTCATATTAATTTACTTTTATTTAGTTAAATGGCTTTCTCGAAACTTGTTTAATTTTATTTACGAACGTTTTTATTAGTAATAAATATACGTAACTTACGAATTAACTTACGTAACGAACTTCTATATTCATATATTTTTAATACATTTATTAGGGGGTTCGCCCCCTAGTCAATACCTTGCTCTTTAAGCGAAAGTTCAAATCTTGTTCCAATTCTTTAGAAATGACCGCTTAATCACAAAGGCCGTTAATTAGAATAAATAGCTCTTATGAAAGTACTAAAAAATCTTTGGCTTAAAGAGCGAGGCATTGACTACGGGGTGAACCCAATTATATATGTAATATTTTCTGTTCGTTTAAAGTTTCGATGTTGCTGCTGTTGCAGTTGAAATACTTGTTTTTTTTATATTAAATTTATGATCTTTTTTTAAATAATGCTGGGAAGTCCGGCGTCCCCTTCATAGCAATGTCCCTTCCCCATGAAAACTTCCTTCATGGAAAGACTCCTCCCACATAACCCCTGACCCCCCCCCCTCCCCCCCACTACCAGGAAAAATCTCCCCTGAAAACGTCTGTATACTTCCAAATAACCAATACTATATGTTAACATTGGGTAAAGTTCAAAACTTTCAGCCCTCCCCCGGGAAGTTCGGGGGATTAAGTCATCCTAAAAGACATACTTATAATATTTTCGAACATGCTGAACAAAATGGCTATCTCAAAATTTGATCAGGTGACTTTGGGAAAAAAAATGAGCGTGGGAGGGGGCCTAGTTGCCCTCCATTTTTTTTTGGTCACTTAAAAAGGGCACTAGAACTTTCAATTTCCATTCCAATGAGCCCTTCCACGATATTCTAGGACAACTGGTTCGATACGATCACCCCTGGGAAAAAAAAAACAAAAAAAAACAAATAAACACGCACCACATTTTTGTAGATGGGAGCTTGAAACCTCTACAGTAGGGTTCTCTGATACGCGGAATATGATGGTGTGATTTTCATTAAGGTTCTATGACTTTTAGGGGGTCTTTCCCCCTTTTTCGAAAATCAGCCAAATTTTCTCAGGCGCCTAACTTTTGATGGAAAGGATTAAACTTGATGAAACTTATATATTTGAAATCAGCATTAAAATGTGATTCTTTTGATGTATCTATTTGTATCAAAATACCGTTTTCTAGAGTTTCGGTTACCATTGAGCCGGGTCGCTCCTTACTTACAGTTCGTTACCACGAACTGTTTGATGGGGAGCATTTGCATAGCTTTTCAAAAATCTTCTTCTTGGTATGACTGAGAGTTAGTTAGAAATCTAAAATTTGTGAGTGTCAGTTAAATTATTCCATCTGGCGATGAATCTGCTTCCAAGTGAAAAACAGGTCCTCCCCCAAAAGGAGGGAAAGAGGTCATAAACCCAGGATTTAAATGAATTGGTTCCAGGGGCGGATCCAGGATTTTTTTAGGGGGAGGGGCGCAAAATAGGTTGATCCGAAATTTTTTAGGGGGGGCGCAAAATAGGTTGATCCGATAAACTTGCGTTAGGAGCAAGTTGAATTAACGCAAACTTCAGTTAATTAAGTAAATTACACTACTTTAGACTACACTGGGGGGTGCCCCCCTCGGCCCCTCTCTGGATCCACAACACTGATTGGTTCAGGTGGGCCAATAATTTTAAATATTCGGTTTGTATCGTAGGCATTCTTGAGCCAACGTAACTTGTGCATTCGTTATTTTTGTAAGATAAGAGAAAATCCAGATTAGAGAATTTAAGTGATTTGTTTCAGTGTTATGCATGTTTAAAAATGGTGTGAGGTGTTCATGTCTTTACATCGCAACTCGCTTGGGGCACTTTCAAAATTCGTTTACATCATGCACGCGCAAGGTATGGTGTAACTGTGCGAAGTTAGTACAACGTAATGTGAAGTGTGCCGCACAAGTGACACTCCAAAATAAAGACCTGGTGGCGCAGAGCTGGTAACCACTGGAGCTCACTGCTCCTATGGCGTTTTGATTGACACTTTTCTGCGAAAACGTCTGAACAACAACGGAAATATTTTCGCATTGTGACTCGCTCCAGTGGTTTTGTGGAGAAATTAAATACAAAAAAAAAACAAGATTTTTTACTGAAAGTAAGGAGTGACATTAAAACTTAAAACGAACAGAAATTATTCTGTATATGAAAGAGGTTGTCCCCTCCTCAACGCCTCGCTCTTTATGCTAAAGTTTTATTGTTTTAAAAAATAGAGTTGTGAGAAAGAGTCAACGGTGTGGTGGGAAGTGGATAGGCTAGCCCCTCAACTTGATAAAAAGGAGAAATAAATAGCCACTTTTTGAGAAGAAAGCAAAGAGCTGATTAATTATTTTCACCTCTTTAATAATTTTACTCTTTAGTTTTTGAGTATTCAAGGCGATTTAGTGGAGATTCTTGCCAAAAATATAATTTGTTTCGTATTTCCTGTTCACTTACTCATTGTCGTTTTCCTTTTGTTTCTTCATTTTACATATTCATCACGTGCATCTAGTGTTACCTATTAGTAGGGGAGAGTAGTATATACCGGGATGGATTTTTTTTAAATATAAAAAATCATATCAAATGGTTGACTAAAGAACTGGTTTATAGACCAAATGAAAGCCATTACCTTGTTTCATAACTTCATAACTAACAGGAGAATAGAATGGGATTTTCACTTTTCAACCGAAGAGAAAAAGGGGGGAGTTTCTACATGTACCACTTGTCCCACTAATTACCATAAGGGACATACAGGGACAAGGGATGGTACATAAAAAGTTGTGATATATTCAATTCAAATAGCTTGTATGATCAAATAATTAAATTCAATAACTAAATCAACCATGCTTCACCTAAATTGATTGCCAGTGAGTGATCATGAAATATGAAAACACACTAAAAACAGTATCAGGGGTAGGTACTCTTCTCATGGGTAAAAAATAGAGTTCTTATGGTCTGGCCACTTCTATTTTGAAGTCCAGACATACACATGACATTTACTTGTTTTTTGTTTTTGTTTCACAATACAACCAAGGTAGGTAATTTATTCCCATATATATGACGTAATATATATATATATATATATATATATATATATATATATATATATATATATATATATATATATATATATATATATATATATATATATATATATATATATATATATATATATATATATATATATATATATATATTATATAATATATATATAATTGTCCCTTATATACTACCTTTATAGTCACCAGCGTTGATGTAGCTAAAGATTTCTTCATTCACACACTCATCATCAGAAGAACCAGCTTTCAAAGAATCACCCCTTTTATCGTCCAGGACCATTTTGTCTTCAATGTTTAGCGCTGTGAAGGGGATGCTACCATTTCGAACAACCGTCACAAGCACTAAGCGTCATTTCGTCGACAAGGAAAATCCGTCAGAACATCGACACGCCAGGACATCGAAAGTCATAACATCGACACGTCAGGACATCGACAGTCACAATCGTTACCCGTCAGGACGTCGACAGTCAAAACATCGACGCGTCATAACATCTAAAAAAATTTTAGATCAGGGGGGGGGGGGGGTAAAGCATAGCATATATTAAATACGTAACCTAACCTAACCTAGGTACCTTTTCCCCCCTGAACCCCAAAAAAACTAAAGTTTTAAAATTTTAGATGTTATGACCTGTCGATGTTACAAGACTGTCGACGTTCTGACGGTTAGTGGTTCTGACAGATTTTCGTTATGAATTTTTTTTTAGATGTTATGACGTGTCGATACTATGGCTGTCGACGTTTTGACGGTTAGTGGTTCTGACGGATTTCCGTGATGAAAAAAAAATGTGATGTTATGACGTGTCGATGTTATGACTGTCGACGTTCTGACGGGTAGCGATTGTGACTGTCGATGAACTGACGTGTCGATGTTATGACTGTCGATGTTCTGACGGGTAGTGATTGTGACTATCGATGAACTGACTTGTTGATGTTATGATGTTCTGATGGGTAGCGATTGTGACTGTCGATGTCATGACGTGTCGATGTTATGACAGTCGATGTCCTGACGTGTCGATGTTATAACTGTCGATGTCCTGACGTGTCGATGTTATGACTGTCGATGTCCTGACGTGTCGATGTTTTGACGGAATTTTTGTCGATGTTATGACGGATTTTGTCGTTGTCCTGACGGTAGTGGTCCTGACGTGTCAATGTTCTGGCGCCTTCCCGCTATGAAGGGTTACTTCTCCTTGTTTGTGTTTTTACCTCCAGTAACTATTGCATCAACAACTTTGCTGATCTTAGCTTTCTTTTGTTTTTCGTTTCTTCCTTTTCAAGCTGAAGTTTGATGGGTGTCAGTTAGGACTTTTCAAGTTCCTATCTTGTGTTCTTGACTGTGTTGCTTACTTAGGGAAACCCTGCATGGGTTTACTTAGGGGAATGGTTTTACTTGTTCATAGTGTAAACTATTTATTGATTTGAAATAGGAGTGGATGAGCTCCAAGCTCCTTCATTGTTCACCTCAGCCTCAGGATCTTCAGGCTGACATAGGACGTCGTTTGAGGACTAAAAGGGGCAGGATCATCAAAATTAGGGGGGAGAAGGCTTGTCAGCGGCAAAAGAGGTAAGAAAATCTTCTTCTGTGATGATTTCAGGAGTGTATTACTATATTCCAGTTTTCTCAAAGCCTCTCGTAATGTTGTTTTGGGCGAAAAACAGAGGAATACTTTAACAAGCAAAGCAATGTCATATATTGTCAAGGTCTTCCCAGGATTAGACAACATCCAGTTATCTGCAGCTTTGTTGTATTGGCACTTGAAGGGGAACTACACACTAACATCTAACAGCTGAAAATTGTGGCTGCAATGAAGGGGAATGGTAAGTAGCATTATGCCTAAATCTTTTGCAAACTTCACAACTTTTAAGGAGACGTGAAACTTGTGGTTATCTAAGATTAAAAGCTTGGGGTTCTCTTGAAATGCATGTGAATATACCTTGAAGTGATGATTATTTTTCAAAAACAGATCTTGATTGATTCAACCTGATGTCGCTGAGTTGGATGGAGCGCCAGTTAGCATACAAGGCTGAAAAATTGTCCGTGGAAATATGAAGTAAGGTGGTAAATACTGACTGATTGCAGAGACAGTCCCGACCATGGTTATAAGGACACCTCTGACTTTTGATCTTCTTTTTGGTACTTCATTTACAGAAAACACAAATAAAATCACAAATGTGTAGTCAAAATTAAAAATAACTTGTTCCAGTAGTAGCAGTAGTAGCATTAATAATAGTATGAGTATTAGTAGCAGCCGCAAGTAGTCAGAGTTGCAGTTACAAGAGTCAAATTTGCATGTAGTCGAAGTCACAGTTCCCGGTAGTTGTAACGACAGTCATATTCACAAGTAGTTGCAGTCGTAGTCATAAGTAACTGCAGACACAAGTAGTTGATGCAGTCAAAGTCGCGTGTACTGGTAATTGCAGTTACAACTAGTTGGGGTTGCAGTCGAAAGTTGTCGGAGTTGCAATTAGTCACAGTCACGAGTATTTGCAGTTGCAAGTAATCTCAGATGCAAACAGTCAAAAGCAGTTACAGTTTGAAATAGTCACAATAGCAGAAGTACTAATAGTATAATAATAGTATACTACTATTATAGTATAAGTACTAATAGAAGTACTAATAGTCACAATAAGTAGTAGTCTTAGTAGTCCTGAAAAGTTCAATTTAATGCTTCCAGCTGTTCCTCAGATATTGTTAATATGCCCTTTTGAAAACTTGCATACATAGAGTGGGTTTTTGATGTTGTTCAGCATACACTGGGATATCCCTGATAGTTTTACTTTAATGTCCATTGCCATTCTAGATATACTGCAAATACGCCATTTTGTCATCCATATTTGGTTTTAAATCCCCCTCAACATGCCCTGGAAGTTCCAACTTAATGACAAAGTTGGATGGACATAGTGTCTTTGATTTAGTCCAACATCCTCAATGACATGCTCTGAAATATCCAACGTAGCCCACCCCGTTTTTTTTCCTGGGATATCGAACATACGTGCTTTTGACAATCTGGATACACACAGTGCCCTTTGATGTTGTTTTATTCCTCCCCCTCAAGTTTCCTTGAAAGTGGAAACTTAATACCCTATTTTGTTCCCGAGACATTGTATCTTTGCTTTTTGACAACTTGGATGCACATAAATCTTTTTGAAGAAAATTACCTTTAGAAACATTCGGGCCGTGGCCCGAATGTTACCTTTCGGGCCAAAATTACCTTCGGGCCGTGGCCTACCGACTTTTTTTGGTCGTCCTCAAGGCATGTTTTATGGTAATGAAAAACATTATCGGTATAAAACACCTTTTATACAATGCATGACGCTATTGCAACAGCATCATATACACATATATATAGATATATATATATATATAATATATATATATATATATATATATATATATATATATATATATATATATATATATATATATTATATATATATATATATTTCTTTTTTTAATTGATGCTCTAATCAGCCAAAAGGATGCAAGTCTTGGCCCTGACCAACCAAAATATTTCTATGCCCCGCTGATAGGGCCTGCGCCCCTCATCGGGAATCATGGCTTTAGAAAAAACTTGATTTTGTAGATGGGTGTCATCTGGTACATACTAGGAGATGTCCTAGTATGCAGCATTTATTCCTGTCCCGCTATATACCAGATAACGTCACCTACAAAATCAAGGATAACTCATTTTTCTTCTGAATATTTTGCCGCAAGATTGTCACAGAACATGATAGGATAATTTGGCTTTCGTTCGGTGCACTGAACTAAAAAATAAACAAAGAAAATCTAAAGACAATTTTTTGGGGGGAGGAGGGAGGGGTATTTTCCAAACCCTGAGGTAGTTTTACTAAAAAACAAAAATTATAACACACCAAAATAATTGGTCTGGATGGTTGAACATCAAACTAACTATGCTAGATGACCTCCACAGATTTTTTCAGAGAGTGCTAGCTGGCAGAAAGGCGGATTGAACCACTATGTACCGTGTCCGGTGTATGGGCTACCACTCTCCCCTACCTATTTTTATTCTTCATGCAGTAATTTTGCACTTGTAAATGGATTATACAATAGCCTGTGTGATTTCTTATGTCCCGATAAGTATAAATAAATTACAGTGTCATACCCCGACTCCCACCCCTCTGTTTAGAATTATAACCTGGGCCATTCTTTCCATATATCTCTGAACCAATTAAGCCAATTGATTTTTTTTTGGCGTGACTTCTTTCGCCGTAAAAGAAATTGCTTGCTCATCTAGAAGTAGGGAAATCCTTTTCGACTAGGAAAATGGAAATATTTTCATGGTTTATTGCGTCATTTCTAGGAAATGGTGGAAATTCACTGGAGATTTCAACTCCCCGCTGGTAAGCCACGTCGAAAATAGCTGAAAATAATGAAATGTCTGAATATATTATGTTAAGAGATCAAAAGTGAAAATGTAATTCGGAATTTTTCAAAGTAGCTTCAGAAGGGTGCTAAGAATTTTATGGCCTGGCCATAGGAGTTTCCGTAATACTCAGATATGGCGCTTAAATCTAATCCTCTTAGAGCTTTCACATCCCTACCTCGGATACGTTTTCCATTTTCAACCACCACAATGATGTGACCCCTTCTTTTGGGAACATGGCTGTCTTCTTCCTCTGGAAAAATCTTTCCGAAACCCACCCTGAAAAAATCTTCCTCTACCTCCACTAGCTCAAGGGTGAAACTGGTGTGCAACTATTGGCGTTCAAACCTAATAAAGTACGGTAGCACAACGTTGCCTGCTCAAACCCATCTTGCAAATAGAGTTAGTTCAGACGTTTGGGAATTTCCATTCTCCCTATGGGAATTTCGATAGGAAGTTTCGTAATTCCCATTCGGAGTATGGTTTGGATTTTTACTAGCTTTTCTGTGCGGAGGGCTGAAGTGATTGGGCAGTATTTTTGAAATTTGAAAAACATGTCGATTGTCAGGCATCATAAAACACCCAATTTCATTGCCCTTGTACAGAATTATCAACTTTTGTATGATGATTCAAGTTCAGATTACAAGAAAAGTCCCCATGCGAAGATAAGCGATACAGAAGCTAAAAAAGCAACTTCCAAGTCTGTATCTTCAGTCATGACTTCTAATGTTTGAATATTTTGCCAATATTTGCAGTTTGGATACGCGTGAACATTCTCCCTAATCTCCCTATAGGAAATCCCGTGCGTTATCCCCAAGGTCTGAACCAACTCTTAAGCATTTTAGTGTTTCACTTTAGCCTTTATATAATTTAGCTTATAGATGGCGTATTTAGTTGTTTTTTTCTTTGTATATTATTTGTTTTCTTTATATTATGCATTTTGTCAGTCTTGGTAATTTATAGTTGATTTAGCGAAATGCTCCTTGTGAGTTTAATTGCTCAATAAATTCATTCATAACCTATTAGACAAATGGAAAGACATTGTGGGAATTTGTAATTAATAACTACCAGTTTGGCTATTCTTAAGTTTCTGTGTCGCGTTAAGGCATTATAGAAAGTTGAAAGTCTTAAGGTTATCAAGATTTATTAAAACGACCTTTCACCCTAACCATATGTCTCTGCTATTTATTTAGAAAGAAAGAAGGCATGTTTCTTATTATTATTACCAAAACAGTGCCAATTCCTTATGTCACAATGCCGTCCGAGTAATTCTAGGTAATTAATAAAATAGTTTAAAAATAATTAAAATAAAATGGAAATGTATTAACGGGTAAAACTTCCAATTTAATATCTGTCTTAATTAAAAGTTTTGCCAGTTACTATATTTAATTTTAATATAATAGTAATATATAATACTATATTTAATATAATAGACTTCAAATTCGGTCTCAGTACAAAATTTTGCACAAGATAGCCAACTCATTCATTTTTTCAATTTTTGGACAGTAATTTCAAACGGAGCTCATTTGAAGTAGTTGTTCAAGCTTATTTTATATTTAAAGGAATCGCGGATCAATATTTGTTCCCGACGAGAGTCCAAAGACATGCTGTGGGGTTCCTGTTACCCAAACTGTGTCCATACGATGGTTTGTGGTGATGATAGCATTTGTGGGCATTTGCTGTGCTGTTGTTGGAACAGTCCTTGGGGCAATGAAGGCCACGGGAAGGGAACATCTCACTGTATCATTGCTTATGATTGGTAGGTTTCTTCTAAACATAAAATTACTTTTTTCTTTCAACGTGTAACTTCGAGCAGCGGTTTCTAAAGTTTTTACTATAACAGGTCCCCAAAAACTCCTAAGATGTCGTATAGACCCTTTTAAAACTAGATTACAAACAGGAAAGTGTATATGTAGCTTACGGAAGATTCTAAAAATGTATAATCGTGTATCTAATGCTGAAAATCAGATTATATAAGATGATTCTAATTAAAAAAGATGGTTGTTTTTACACAGATTTTATGTTTTTCTTGGGCTCCCCCATTGTATTTTTCGCCCCTCCACTCAGATTTTAAACCTCTGAAGGGGCTTGCACCTGGTTGCCCCCTGGATCCTTAAGTATGATAGATTTCATTTTAAAAACTTCTTAACAATGCATGCACTTTTATAACAAATTTTTCCTTAGCTTACATAACACACTTATAGAAACTAAAAACAAATCTATAATTTTATAACAAGTTTTTCCTTACCTTACATAACACAGACTTATAGAAACTAAAAACAAATCTATAATTTTATAACAAGTTTTTCCTTACCTTACATAACACACACTTATAGAAACTAAAAACAAATCTATAATTTTATAACAAGTTTTTCCTTACCTTACATAACACAGACTTATAGAAACTAAAAAACAAATCTATAATTTTATAACAAGTTTTTCCTTACTTTACATAACAACAGACTTATAGAAACTAAAAAACAAATCTATAATTTTATAACAAGTTTTTCCTTACCTTACATAACACAGACTTATAGAAACTAAAAACAAATCTATAATTTTATAACAAGTTTAGTATTTTATTGTACCTTACCTTACATAACACAGACTTATACAAACTAAAAACAAATCTATAATTTTATAACAAGTTTTTCCTTACCTTACATAACACAGACTTATACAAACTAAAAACAAATCTATAATTTTATAACAAATTGTTCCTTACCTTACATAGCACACACTTATACAAACTAAAAATCTAAGATGATACTTGCCTCGTCTAGAAATAGTGGCCACATTAATAGAGATAAAATATTTAAGGGGAAATGTTCTGACACCATGAGCGATTGTTTAGAACTTTTACAAAACAAACAGTTCTAGTCTTTCAGATGCGAGTTCTTCCTCCTTTTTTCCTTGTTTTTCCTCTGTTGTGTAGTATTTTTCACCGTTTGTGTTATTTTCTTGTATTTTTTAGGTGTTTAAACCTTCTTTTTTTTTCCTTTTATAAAGTTGTCCGGACTTGAAACCGAAATGTTCGGCCATATTTTAGCTATATTCACACGTTATTCACAGTGGTGTCAGTTCGTGAAAATTTAGGGAGGGTTATAATATAACTTTAATATATACTGGGGGAGGGGCATTTTTTTTTAACGTAAATACCAAAGAAGACATTTTTCAATGAAAAATCTCACTCCCCAAAAAGATATTTTTCAAAAAACCCAAAGGGGGCTTAATGCCCCTCCCCCCTATTCATCTCAATCGATACCACAGTTTATATATATATATATATATATATATATATATAAGTATATATATATATATATATATATATATATATATATATATATATATATATATATATATATATATATATATATATATATATATATATATATATATATATATATATATATATATATATATATATATATATATATATATATATATATATATATATATATATATATATATATATATATATATATATATATATATATATATATATATATATATTATATATATATATATATATATATATATATATATAATATATATACATATATATATATATATATATATATATATATATATATATATATATATATATACATATATATATATATATATATATATATATATATATATATATATATATATATATATATATATATATATATCCAAGTCATAAATAAAGAGAAAATCAGTGCGGTATAATGAATTATTTGATTATAGAGATACAAGCTTTCTTTAATTTAACTTTAATAATGTTTTTCTTTAATTCATTTCTTTTATTCATTTGTCATTCTTCTCGATTGTTATGTTGCTTTTTCTTCTTGTTCTGCGCGTCAATTCGGTGTTGTTAGCTTAATGTGCACTTTCCTGAACTTTGGCTTCACGTTTGAAAAGAGGAGGATAGTGGAATTAAGTGGGATGGGGAAGAGACAAGGGGTTCTGCCCCCTATATTTCCTCCTCTAGATTTTGAAGAATACCTTTTTTGGGGTGTGTTCATTGAAAAATTCCAATTTTACGGTGGTTTCATTGGAAAGATTGAAAACAACGATACATTTGTCTCCCCCTCCCACCCATAGATGATGAAAAATACATTCTGCCCCTCCCCCTAAGTTTCGTGAGTTGGTGCCGCTGGAGGGAGATTCGGACCTATCTCCCCGATCCTTTCAATCTCAATGTTTACGATTTCCTATTAAGAAATCATGTTTTTCTCTGTTGCGTAGTATTCTTTCATCGTTTATGTTACTTTTATTTACGCTTTGGGTGTTTAATTTTATTCATTTATAAAGTCTTCCGGACATGAAAGGAAAATATTTACCCTTTACTGAATTTTTACATTCGAGATGCTATACAGCAGACGCTAAACAGAAAACAGGGGGATTCCGGAATGTTAAATCTCAAATTCGACGATTTATCTATGCGTTGTTACATTTTTAAGTTGTCCCCCTTCTCCCCCTGAAGGGGAGAAGGACGTTGGGTAAAAATTGAAGTAGTGTAAAGATTAAACAATAGGGCTATTAATTATAAAAAAATTATTTGTATAATTCATAACAATAAATTTATTTAGCAGTCAACTATGTTCAGGTTGCCTTTATTACAAACATTTCCTTTTCCCGCTGAATTAAATAATGAATACTGTTGTTTTGCGGTTTACCGTTAATTGGTAAACCTGGCTAAGGGACTAGATACTTCAGTTTCCTTTTAATTTCAAACAAACAAGAATAGGATATTTTCATACGTGTTTAAACGGTCCAGTTTTATCGGCGATGAATCATTTCAATGCCAAAAAGCAAGGAGCTGCTCACTTTCAAAAATCATTTACACCAATTGACGTGCCCCACCTATGACAGAAACGTGTCACGCGCTGTCCGAAAAGGCATGGCACGGTGGAAGTATGCAACGTGTATTGAAACAAGTGTATTACTTTGAGATATATTCCAGAGAACGCGGGAACCCCTTATCGGAAAGTTTTTGCAAATGTACTAAAAATTTAAGGGGTATTGTACATATTTGTTTTTAGAAGCAGACCAAATACGTTGTATGCCTGCCATATTAAAATAGATATAAAGTTGGCTGAAATATGGACAGTAGTCTAGTATACATTTCTATCGCATGTTGAAAATACAAGGCTGTGTCCAGGGGGGGGGGTTACGGGATTTGTCCCTTTCCCCTAAATTTTTGTCCGGCTCGTTAAAAAGTAACAAAATGCACATAAACCAATTTTTGATGCCTTTTTAAAAGTTTTTCAGTTTCAATTCTTCAGTTTCTTCAGTGAAAGGAGATGCTAACTTCCTATACTCCCATGGTAAAAGTTGTGTCTCAAGTTTATTAATTAACGTCTGTGATAAATTTCGTAAGCCAATAATTCTGCCTTTTAAAAAAGTTGATTTGTTCTCGTGTGTCCTTTTTTTTATGAGAGCAGAGATAGGGATAATTTTAAGCCAGAATTGTAAGCTCTGATCACAGTTTATATAATTATCCAGTAAGTTTATCGCAGATCATTTCTGGTCTTCATTCTCGGTACGAAAAAAAAGCTCCTCCCACTTCTTTCTGCATTAGCGGGTTAGTCTGTTTCCGATTGTTTCCAACAAAGTACATTATTCGTAATAGCGGGTTTCCACTTGTTTCCGATTAGATCACAGTCTGACTTGTCTACCCGTGAAAAGATCTGATTCCGCTTATGTTTCTATCTGCAAAAACGTTCTCTGGAGCACTCGCACCTTGGTCCGGGTTTTTATAATGGGTGAGATAGGGAAAGATTATACTGGATAATTATATAAACTGTGGCTCTGATCCACAGTTTATTTAATTATCCAGTATGATCATTCCCTATCTCACCCATTATAAAAACCCGGACCGGGGTACGAGTGCTTCAGAGAACGTAGAAAAACATAGGCGGCATCAGATCTTTTCACGGGTAGACAAGTCAGACGCGAAACAATCGGAAACAAGTGGAAACCCGCTATTACGAATAATGCACTTAGTAACCATTTCTCATTGACAGACGCAAACACACTGATCCATAACTGCACGAAGAAGTGGGAGGAGCTTTTTGTTCGCACCGAGAACGAAGACCAGAAATGATCTGCGATAAGCTTACTGGATAATTATATAAACTGTGCTCTGATCATACGATATCACGTTTTCTACTCCGGATACATTTTTTTTCCCGATAAAATTTCGAATAGTTTTTTCATTGAGATTTTATAAGAAGACCTGTTTTTCCTGCCCTTCTCCTTCCTAAAATTTTTAATAAAACTGTGAGTTTTGGCAGGTCCTGACTACCCCCCCCCCCCCTCCCACTAAATTCATCGAAGAAGGGGTGTGGTGAGCTCAGAGGGTCGATGTTTATTGTAGCTGCGCCATTGAAAAACTACATTATTGTAGCTAGTGAAAATATTCGTGTATATGCTACTTTTAACCGTTGAAATACTATTATTTATTTCCTAACCCGTCAATACAAAACAAAGCAAGAAGACGGAGCCCAACATAATAGACAAAAAAAAAGAAAAGAGGAAAAAAAAACAATACAGAACAAATACTTAAAAGAACTACATCAACACTACTGCCGCAGGAGGGACGACCACTCGTGCGACAGCCTTGCGTTAAAATTGTCAATCTGTTTTATAACGACCTGACATGGTTCTGTAACTTTATAATGAAGGCTAATATATGAGTTCCGCGTCCACGGAGGTAGTCTCAACAGATACTTTGCATAACGCACCTTTCTCCAGACAGGTGCAATATACAGAATATGCGGCAGCGCAGTTGCGTTATACAACCTAGCTATTGCAATGTATTGACGTATGGAAAGGCGTATGGGAGTATATGACATAGGAAGTATAGAAAACCAACGCCACACAATAATTCTTAATAAATCAATAATAATTTCCTAGATTCTTAATCTCTATGAGAAAAATAGATTTTTGGCACGGGCTGAAGGGGATTTCTTGGCTTTAGAAAATGCTGCAGCAAAATTTAGAACTCAGTAAACGACCCTAGCTCAGTTAAAGTCCTTCAGTGGAAGTAAGTTTATACTTATTAAACAGAGAGTAGATGCTTCTACTTGCAGCTCACCTCAAAGTTTTTTCTGAAGTCAGAGAGAATCCAAGAGCAATGCCCCCAAATTGAAAATGCTCCTTATTAATATTATAATTTATATTGTGCTCCTAATATTAATGCTCCTAAGTAATATTATTATTATTATCATTCTCTTGGGTGTCTCCCTTTTTAAAATAAATTCTAATTTTAGGCCTAAATACTAGTCAAAAAAAATGCTACTTTAAAAGTTAGAAACGGGGAACTTATATAGGCTCCGGTCTTCCAACACTGGATGGCGCATAAGAAGACAACGTTACCTCTCCAGGACGGCCTTTCCAGTATTTTGGACTAAACATGTTCCAGTGATGACCTTGACAATGAAGTATCCTTCTTGAGATAACGCCCAGGCGTCACTCTCTGCCATCCGCGTCTTCTTCCTGTAGGAGGGACTCAACACCGTACATAATCGGGTACAAGGCCGTCGTCCATTCTAACTATGCGCCTCTAATAAAGACATCCGTAGCTTTTAATTAAATATGAGGAAGCAAAAATTTAAATATAGATTATAATATAATTGTCGTTTGATGTTAGCACAAATAGTTTGGGTTTTAATACTTTCAAGGCTAAGTTTTAAAGCACACTATATATGCTGAAGTTCTACGGCCAATGGCCCGTAACACGTGGAAAAACTCTAAACAACGTAATAAAAAACTGCAAAACGAGTTTTGTCTCATGGAAATACATATATTTGACTTTCACATGGAAAGTTTCGTCGAATGTAATTGTTCTCAAACTAACTGATCAATTTTGGTATATGTCATTTATAAACTCACAATTTTACCTCTGAAAGAAGATGTCTCCACAAAAACCGTAAAATCACAAAAATTATTAACCGAACTCCCCTAGCAACACCAGTTTGACTAAATCTAATTTTACTAGATTTTCAGAAAATAATTCCGGGATTTTTGAGCTTAATATCCAAAATTCTGATCCTTTTGGCTTTTTCGTGACATTTTCAATTTTGATCGTTTTCTGAAAATTTATTTTGCACGCAAGACCTGAGTTAACTGTGTTGTAGCACAGTGTATTGATTCTCTGCTTGGCAATACGGGGCCCAGGGTTCGATCCCCGCCGCAATAAGGCTGGGCAACAATCTTGCCACTTGTCCCTGTGGAAAAGACCCAACAACTTAAACGTCCTCTTCGCAGCAATGGCCCTGGCGGATTTTTATCCTATCCTATAATACCCGAGTCTCGCTCTCGCAGTATAAGTATAATGAGTAGTAGCGAAATTTTCTTCAGAAGTGATACAGATTAAGGCGCTCGCAAAGGAAAAATCCCTTTGCGTCATAACAATAGTTTCAGTTGCTACCGGCATTCAGTCGCTAAACATTTGTCATTGCGTGTACGTGAAGGTAGAGTCAAAAAGAGAGGTCTAGAACTCTAGACTGATGTGTGTCAAAAATCTTTCATGGAGAGTGTAGAACTTTTCGCTACTGTTCATATATACTTATACTGCGAGAGTCAGACTTAAGCACTTAAGGATATGGGAGGATTCGGGTATAACGCAATCCAACCTGGGCTGGAGGATAGATACCGTTTGGGGGGGGGGGTCCTAGATATTTGTTGTTGGAACATCTATCAGAAGGATTTGCTGGATCTCAATTGATCTTGTTGGAATGCAATAGCTAGTCTCCATACTAAAGTTTAATTCTCTTAGTGCACAAACTATGCATGTTAGAAATACGTCATTATGCCGACACGAGACAGTTACTCGTATTTTTGCCAATTGGGCTTTTTTTAGTAATATTTTTTATTGCAACGGATTCACTGATCGCTTATGAAAAAACGCACAAATCTCTCTTATGATTGTTATTAATTAAAAAAACTTTTGACACAAAATAAGTTTTTCAAAGAAAAGTAAAGAACTCCATTAAACAAAAAATGAGCAAAAATAAAATCAAATAATCTACCAAGCGTGAAACTACCACAAATCAGCATCAATAAATAAATGAAACCAAAACGAACAGAAATTACAATAAATAACCGAGTCAAACTCAAAACGAGCAGAAATTAACATAAGTTGGGGGTCAAAACCCCTAAGCCTTCCCAAGGTCAGAACAAAATTTGCACTTTCCTGAAAAAAATATAAATGTTTTTACTTTTATAACTTTAATAAATCAAATAATATTAACATTTTGATTACTAAATATCAGTATGTGTATATTAAAACGACAATGCACATTTATTTGTATTTTTTTTTTCATTCTGTTTTTAGGGGGAGGCGACAAAGTTTGTCGAAGAACAAAAATAGGAATCATTCAAAAAACATCATTTAAAAACTGACAAATATTGCCATTTTTTTGAAGCGATGGGGCACGGATGTGAAACGGGCCTGAACAGGGTTACAGGGTAATTCCCACAGTAAACATAGACTGAAAAATGTATAAGGATATTTTAAGATGTTTTTTTTTTTTAATCTCAACTCTTCTGAAAAAAAAGCTGCACTCCTCCTCAGCTGCAAGGGTTAAGTCTCCTCAGTTGCAAGGGTTAAGTCAATCACTGTCTTGAACTCTACGGCTATTCATTTTTAATAATCCTGTGTTACATTTTGCAGGGGTAGGAATAGTCCTGATTACCGTCAGCGGTATTGCATGGCGGCTGACCTCACACGATGCACCTTCATGTCGAGCAATGTTAGGCCTGAGGTCGAGGTCCGAACCTGGAATTGTGGGCATCTGCAGACCCAACGGCGCCAGAAGCGACACGAAGCCGATTTCTGGCAAGAATGCCTCCTAGTCATGGTCGCCCTCATCACCCTTACGCAGGTAGGTCTAGATTGCAAAGATTTACCCGGCAGAGCTTAACCTGTAAGAACCCCTTGGTAACTGCTAAAAGGGATTGGTCATCTCTTTTGTTAAATTTTTTTGTTGAATTCCGCCACAGGTTGAAGTGGATAAAAGAAGGAGTCATAGAAAAAAATAAGTACAAAGCTAAGTTTGAATCAGTTGAAATTACTGAAAAAATGTTCTAAATTCTGAATACCGGCTATTGTCAAGTTGGAAATTTTTTCAGCCTAAATTCCCTAACATCACTAAATATGGCGATTAATCACAAAAAGATAGTTTTTATTTCATAACCTTTATATTTCAGTTTAAAACTGAAGCGATCAAATTAAGCGCAGTGCCATCTATTCTTCAAGATAATAATTGTCCCAGAAGGTTGGAATTTCAGAGATATCCCTAATCAAGCTTACGTCTAAAAAAATCAATTGAACAAAGAAAATGAAGAACTACTTAAATTTGACCTAAATATTTTATATTAAAATAAGCAAATTAATAAAAAAAATATGTTTAATTTGAACGAATTTGTGTACGAGTTCCTAAGATTACTACTTACCTTGCTAAGACTAGTAATAGTCATCCTTTGACATTTTTTTGGCCTTTGCCACCCCGGCCCCTTCTTAAAATAGACTATTGCGAACACTGTTTATTATATAATATGTTGTATTTATATAATGTTAAATTTATATAATTACTTAACTCACCAGCTCGTTCTCAATTGAGCTTAAATTGAAAAAGACTGGAAAAGGTTGCTTAGGCTCAGAAAAAAGCACAAGAATTTAATTTGAAACCTCCTATGTTTCTGAGTGGGGTGGGGTGAACAAACCGCACAATTTACGCAAATACCATTAACAAATTATTGGAAACATTTTCGTAAATTTAAGTATGTTTTTTTTTCTGGAGGAGAGGTATTTACCTGAAGGTTTTAACCCTCTTCATCTGCTTAGCTATACTTCCACTGTTGCCTAATTTCTCTGAGTTTACTTTAATCTCCTCAAAAGAAAATAGGGTTTCTGGAATATTCCCCCAAAATTAGCGAAAGCACAAGAATTTATTTCTAAGAGTCCAATGTTTCTGAGGGGGTGGAATTTGAACAAAACGTACATTACACGCAAGTATGATGGACAGTTTAACTAATTAAAAAATCTCTTAAATTTAAATTTGTTTTGTTTTTTTTTCCGGGGTGGGTGGTGTGTAGGTCGGTGGGGTTGGTTGGGGGTGGAGGGGGGGGGGGTATTTGTCTGAAGGTTTCAACCTTCTTCATCTACGTAGCTATGCTTCTGCTGTCCCTGATTTCTTTGGGTTTCCTAGAATTTCCTCATAAGAAAATTTGATTTCTTTTTTTAATAGGCTTGTCTCCAAAAAATTAGCGAAAGTGCAAGCATTTATTTCGAAGTGACCAATGTTTCCAGGGGCGAGCATTGCGAACAAAACGCATAAAACACGCAAATAACACAAACACTTTAAGAAATCGTTAAAAAATCTTTTTGGCTGAAAGACTTTTTGAAGTTGGGCGGGGGGGGGGGGGGGCTTGCATATTTTTACCCTCCACATCTGCCTAACTATGGTTCCGCTGCTCCCTAATTTCTCCGATTTTCCCTGATTTCTCCAAAATAAAATTGAGTTTTCCAAAATATCTTCCAAAAATTAACCCTCACACTATTTGAAAAATTCGTGTTTTGTGTTTCGCGTTCATGTATTTAAGAACGTTAAAAATCAGGGAGATTTCTCTAGTTTTAGAGAAAAACTCAATTTTCATTTGCAGAAGTTGAGGGAGGCCCCCTAGTGGAAGCATTTATGCTTACCCACATTTTCCGTGCAAGCCATCCCTTTATATATTTCAGGTTGATAACATTAGTCGAAATTCGAAACGCTTTTAAGTTTTTCTCCTTCTTGTAAGTACTATATCCAGATTCTTAATATGGCTCTAACGGTTAGGGGTTTAAGTCAGTGCCTTGCTAGGACACATATGTATTCATCCAAACTTTAAATTCTTGAGGATTGAACCCCTTCTGTTTTACAATGCTTTAAAGCTTTTTTCAGCATATTATTTATTTAATGTTTCTTGTACAAATTTTAGTATTTTTTCCTGAAGTAATGTATATTATTTCACATTAGAAAAAGTACTTTAACTACAAATTTGTAAAAAAAAATGCCCTGCCACTATTTTATATAAGCATTGTCAGAATGATGAACCATGTTTGCAATAATTATCTTAAGGGGGTAAGGAGGGCGGAGGGGCAAAATTTAGAAAAACTAAAAAATAGGAAATAATATGAAAATATAGAGAGCCAGAAAAACTACCAAGATTTTGGCAATGGAGACACCCCCTCCCCTCCGTACATGCTAAAGGATGATTATCACCAGTGTCAATGGCTGCACTGGTCCTACTCATTTTATGTTATGAAATTACAAAGAAATTACAGTTAGGTTTTTCTTGTAAAGTCTTTTTTGTAACATAACGTCTTTTATTTGAAGTAGTTAAATCAGCGTCTCAGGTATCTGTGAGTGGCAAATTTTGAGAAGTAAAAATACCGCAAAGCTTCATTGGTTCTTTTGTGGCCAGGATGGCCTAAAGTGGCCTTGGTTTGTACGTAATTATAGAGGATATTCCTTGTTTAGCCTAGATCTAAATTTTTGTAAATTTTCTAAATTTTGTAAATTTTTCTAAACTTAATCTAAATTTTGGAGAAAACAAAATATTTAAAATTTTGAAAAGACATGGAAGTTAAGTTTGGTTATCTGTATTACTATTATATTTTCAATTAAACTTGAAAACGGGCTCACAAAAAAAAGAGAAATTACTGCCCTATGCTTCCAATTTTAAAACAATGTTCTACTGTAGTAAGAAAAAAATGGTTACCTTAAGGTGGAATTAAGCTGCCGCTTTTATCCAATAACGTTATGTGGAATTTTGAGCAAGTAAAAATACCGCAAAGCCTCATTGGTTCTTTTGCATAAAATTTTAAGCCATTGAGTGAAAAGAACGAAGAGGTTTCAAATCGCAACGTTTTTACATGTAAACCCGCTGTTTCTTAGTCGTTGGATTTTCGTCAATGTATTAATTTGTCTGTAGATGAAGGGACAAAGATCTCTCTAATTTCAGAAAACTCTCATTAGGAAGTCTTGTCAAAATTCCGTAATAATCTAAAGAATGTTACGATCCAATGCGTTTTCTTCGAAAAGGAGCCATTTTAATTATAAATAGACAAGAAATTCCAGAATGCATCCAAGTTTAGTGAAACCAAACAGAACTTAAAAAAATATCTAATTAGCATCAGCCACAATTTTATGGTGTGTGACTTTGATTTGAGTGTCTTAGAAATTAAATTAGACAATGCAGACAAATTCGGTTTGTCCTGATAAAAACAAGAACACGTCAATTTCTGACTTGTTTAAGACTTGTACTGGATGACTTGTTTAAGATTTAGTGTTCCATCACATCGTCGGCAGGGGAAGGTAATATGGGGATTCTACCCCGATTACGACTGAGTCCGCCAGTATCTGGGAGAAGGTTGAAAAAAATATGGTACAATTGTAATTTTGGGGGCAATTGTAATTGTAATATCTTTGAATATAGTTTCTAAGACCTTATTGATCATACATGACGTACCAAAAAAGATGATGAAAATGCTTGAGGAAACAAAAAGACACAACAGCAAGGAGGATCATTTTCAGGAGGAGTATCAAGCAGGAGGATCAAGGAGGATCATTTTTAGAAAAACGAACTTTGCAGATATTTTTATAAGGACCTTCGCCAAGTGCTCATCATTGCTAAAAAAAAAAAAAAGTATTAAATTAAATTGACAAATTTGAAGTGCTCAAAAAAATAAAATACAAACCCCTTAAAAAAACATGAAAAAAATTCTTTTATTATTAGAAAGCTTCGTTTTGAGTACTTCGAAATTTTTTTTTTTCTTTTTTTTTTTCTAGCACTAAAGACGGTTCGGTAGGTATCCAAATTGTCTGCTTAAATTCAATTTTTCTCCTTCACTGGCTAATAATTACCCTCCTTGCTGTTTCACCTTTTTGTTTTGTCAAACTCTAAAAACTATTTTGGTCGTATTTCAGTGAAATAGGCTACATAACTCACTGGTAGCCTGCTCTTAGGACGAATTTGCTTGCAGATAGGGCTTTAAATGTGTATTACAAGATTGATTGGTGGAGAAGGAGGTTGAAAACATAAACTCAACTAATTTTAACCCCAAACTTATCAAATTTCATAGAGACATTGAAGGGGGGTCTGAAGGTTATGGTGGATCTTGATATTTGACAGAAAACCCTTTACAAGAACTCAGTTTAAGAATGCACCACCGTTTCAGGCCATAAAATATACCCCCTTCCATACACCTCAGCTTTGAAAATGACACCAGCTCCTCATTTATATATTGAAACTTTTAAGTTTCTTTTAAAGTACCGAGCGCAATGAAAGTAATGTCTGATGATATAAAGCGATGGGTCGTCCACTCTCCACCAACTGGTGTAAAGTTGGGGCGCCACGTGTTTTCCGTAGTGTTCTGTCACACGTGGAATGATTACGCTACCTTGGCTCACTTTCGCCACACCTGGCTTGTGCCACTTGGCCTACGTGATTTCTGAATGTACAGAGTCCCTTCGATGCAGAGTGCAATTGGGAGTCAAATAAAATTTCGAAAGTTCGGAGTGGATCCATTCTAAAAGTGTCACGTTTTGAAAGATGCAACTTTGTAAGAGAAAGCTGGGATTCCAGGGCAGTCATCGATGTCGAAAATCACTTGATAATGAGGCATTACCCTTTCACCACCTTTCGAAAATTGTAGAAAATCAGAGCTTGAAGGGTAGAAGGCTGATAAAGCTTCAAACAGAGGCATATTTTGCATGAAATATCGGTCCATCTGGCTCGTGAAACGGTCTTTTCTCTCGAAGAACACAAATTTACTGGAGTCTGATTGAACTGGCTGACTGATGTTGCGTCTACCGGTTGTTGAATTTGAAAGTCTTTGAGACGAGTGGAAGTGGCCTGACTTCTCTGGTTCCGAGTACGGGTTTTGGGGACTATGATTTCTGAATCATATGCCTCTTCAATGTTCCTTCGAGACTTACACAGCCATATGTCTCTTTAAAAATTAGGAACACTCGGGGGATTCAATTTTAATCAAAAAGTTCTCCATGCAATTATGCAATTATTAGTTATAGCGGAAGCGGAAATTAGGAAAAAAAGAAACTGGCAAAAAACACCAAAAATATGCTAAAAGCATATAGCGTCAAACGACTTTATAAAACACAGCTTTCCTTTGAAAGTGTTGTTTACTTCTGGTATCAACTGATTGTTTATGTCTCCATTTTTACGGACTAAAAACGTTGTCTAATTCAGCTGATTAGTTTTGCTTCTTTAATTTCTAAGTTCAACTTGGCAACACTGACAAAAATGTGGTATCACCGCTTGAAAATATTTATAAATTTCAAGTAGGCTAGGGTAGTCTTTAAGTTTAGGCCTCGTGTTAAATTCTGTCAAATGTTTCAAATACTGTTGTCTCGTTGAGGTGGGGCTTTTGTCAAGACATGTCAATCAAATGAGTTGTAGTACTTTTAAGATTTTAGTCAGCAATTGTATTGACATGTAGATAAATTTGTCTCCTAGAAATATTCGAAACAAGGGGATGGACACTAAGCAGCGGCGGGGTTTCAAAGGGTGTGACATTTTCAGTCAAACTCAGATTCGTTACCTACATTCTTAAACTCACACACCTTTATTGGTTGTATTAGTTTAATCCTTAATTTTTTGCCGAACATAATCTGATTATCAGGTTACTCCAAATTTTTAAGGCTTTTATTTAATTCTGTTCTGGGGGAGGGTCATATCTAAGGATAAATTATTCGAAAATCCAATCTTCAATTTCCATTTAATGGGATGGCATTCATCATAAACAAGTAACTCTGTTTTGTACAGAGTAACTCTGTCTCAAGTAACTTTTTCACAAAATAAGTTTTTTCAAAGAAAAGTAAAGAACTCCATTAAACCAAAAACGAGCAAAAATAAAATCAAATAATCTACGAAGCGTGAAACTATCACAAATCAGCATCGATAAATAAATGAAACCCAAAACGAACACAAATTACAACAAATAACCGAATCAAACTCAAAACGAGCAGAAATTAACATGAGTAGGGCTCAAAACCCCTATGCCTTCCCAAGGCCAGAACATAAGTTGCACTTTACTGAAAAAATATAAATGTTTTTACTTTTACAACTTTAATAAATCAAATAATATTAACATTTAGATTACTAAATATCAGTAAATGTATATTAAACTGACAATGCACATTCATTTGTGTTTTTTCAGTAAAGTGCAAATTATGTTCTGGCCATTTCAAAGGGCTCATTCGATTGGAAATTCAAAGGGCTAGTGCCCTTTTTAATAGTCGAAAGTGATTTGAGGGCGACTAACCTCCCTCTCCCGCCTCCTTTTCCCCAAACATATCCAATCAAAATTTTTAGATAACCATTTTTTTCAACGTAGTACAAAGTTTTAGAAATTAGGTCTTTGAGGATGATAACCACCCTCAGAGCCCTCGGGGCAAGGGTTGTAAGTTATGCTCTTGGGGCATATAAAGTTTTAATAGATAGTGATGTTGTAGAAACGTCAAAAATTATGTTCTAGCCATTTCAATTCCAATTAAATGAGCTTCTTTTGAAGTTTCTACGACTACGCTTTCTATAAAAACCTGATATGCCCCCATGGCATAAATTACAACCCTTGCCCTGAGGGCTGTGTGGGGAGTTTCCTCCTCAAAAACATAATTTCTATATGTAAATCAACAACGCTGAACAAAATGACTATCTCGAAATTTTGATTAGATGTGTCTGGGGAAATGGTGGGCGTAGAAGGGGTGTTAGTTGCCTTCCAATCACTTTCGACTACGAAAAAGGGCACAAGCCACTCCAATTCCCAATCAAATAAGCCCTTTTCAAAGTTTCTCCGACAACTCCTTCGATACGAAGTGCCCTATTGCACTGCCTATGATTACCTGCCGAAAACACAGTAATCTGATGTTTGCTATATATATATAGTATATATATATATATATATATATATATATATATATATATATATATATATATATATATATATATATATATATATATATATATATATATATATATATATATATATATATTATATATATATATATATATATATATATATATATATATATATATATATATATATATATATATATATATATATATATATATATATATATATATATATATATATATATATATATATATATATATATATATATTGTTGATGTGGGTTTTTAAAAGCTGAATTTGATTGGTATGACAGCGTGAATCGTTACGTTAGAAAGAGATGCTAAAAGGTCTACTTTTCTGTCATAAGAAATTTACAAAAGACTAAGAAGAACATAAAAATGTTTCAAAAGTGAAATAGTTTTCCTTCGACTTGGGGGTACTGAAACTCTTTAGGGATTAAATTAAAGTGTTGTGGTAGTTATGAAATGTTTTGCAACTTCTTTAGGACCACTGTCAATGTCAGAACTGCCCAACCCTTTTATTTGTAGTCTCAAAGAAATCAGTTTTAAGCGGATTTCCGCGTAGCAGAAAAGAGTTGCTATTAATAATCACATTTTTCCTATAATTTTGTCCATAAAGTCTAAGTTATTTCTCTATGATAAGCCAAGCTTTTATTATTTTTTTTAACAGTGGGAACATAGGATTTCATTATTGTATTGTAATATTCTATGGCTATTCCCAGCCTGTAACTCTCAATGGCTGGCTCGTGGCACCCTTTGGCGAGCATTAGCACACCTTTACCATTTTCAGACATTTTCCTAGAAAAATAACCGTCTACACAAGAATCGACCGTTAAAACTTAAAGGAAAATACCCGCAGTTCAACAGACCCGGGTTCCAGTTCAAATTCTGCTGGCTTCCACCCCGGTAAACAGGTTCCAGTTCCAATTATGCCCGCTCCGATCCCAGTTCCAAATCCGGCTCTGGTTCCATCAGTACTAGATCCCCCACTTCTGCCCCCCTCCAATCTTCCCCGCCCCGTTTCTTTTCTCATTTTTTTTTATTCAACCTAGCCTTATTTGACCTTTTTGCAAAAAATTGCAATACCCAAGCAGAATGGTTTTATTCTTTTCTCTCTCATGTTTCAACCAGGGTTGTTTGATCCTTTTTTTAAAAAAATATAGCAATATAAAGGTGGAGTTGCTTTGTTTCTTTTCTCATTCTATTGTTTCAACCAGAGTTGTTTGACTTTTTTTCTTAGAAATTTCAATACCAAAACAGAATAAAAATTAATTTAGAATGTCTAGTTGTGCTCTTTCGTGGTTTAGCTTCTCTTTGTTAGCTTTGTTGGTGTTTCAAAGAGTATTTTGGAAGAAGTTGTTTAGTTCTACTGTTTCGTGCTTTATGTTGTCAGTTTTCCCTTTAGTGGTAAGTGTGTTTTGGAAGTTTTTCGTTTGAGACATATGATTTAGGATGTTTAGTTTCGCTGTTCCATAGTTTATCTTGTCTGTTTTAGCGTTGTTTGTGTTTCCAAGTTAATTTGGAAGTATCTCGTTTGAGACGTTAGATGTAGGATGTTTAGTTGTGTTGTTTCCTGGTTTTGCTTGTCTGTGTTAGCTTTCTTGGTGTTTCCAAGGATATTTTGGAAGTTTTTCGTTTGAAACTTCAGATCTAGGGTGTTTAGTTATGCTGTATCGTGGTTTAGCTTGTCTGTGCTAGCGTTTTTGAGGTTTCAAAGTGTTTTGGAAGTTTTCGTTTGAAACGTATGATTTATGATGTTTACTTATCCTGTTTCGTGGTTTAGCTTGTCTGTGTTAGCTTTGTTGATGTTTCAAAGAGTATTTTGGAAGAATTGTTAGGTTCTGCTGTTTCGTGGTTTAGCTTTGTTAGCGATTCCAAGTGTATTTGGGTAGTTTGTGTTTGAAACGTATGATTCAGTATGTCTACTTGTGCTGTTTTATCATATAGCTTGTCTGTGTTAGCTTTGTTGGTGTTTCCAAGTGTATTTTGGAAGTTTTTCGTTTTAAAACGTATTATTTAGGACGTTTAGTTTAGCCTTTTTCATGGTTCAGCTTGTCTGTTTAAGCGTTGTTTGTGCTTCCAAGTGTATTTTAAAAGTTTTTCATTTGAAACATATGATTTAGGATGTTTTGTTTTGCTCTTTCGTGGTTTATCTTGTCTGTGTTAGCTTTGTTGGTGTTTCCAAGTGTATTTTCAAAGTTTTCGTTTGAAACGTAAGATTTAGGATGTTTTGTTGTGCTGTTTCATTGGGCAGCATACAGACGTTTTCAGGGGGATTATTCCTTGTGGAGGGGGTCGGGGAAGGTGGTTACGTCGGAGGATCTTTCCATGGGGGAAGTGAATTTTCCATGATGGGGGTGCCGAATTTCCCAGCATTATTTAAAAAATGTTTAAGTATTTTTAGTACTTTCAAAAGAGCTATTTATTCTAATTAAACGGCCTTTGTGATTCAGGGGTCATTCTTAAAGAATTGGAAAAAAATTTAACTTTAGCGTAAAGAGCGAGGTATTGACGAGGGGGCGAACCCCCTCATATACATAATAATTTATGTTTGTTTTAAGTTTTAATGTTGTTCCTTACTTTCAATTAAAAAAAACTTGTCTTTTTTATTTAATTTATACAAAAAGCTACAATAGAAATTCCCACTATAGACTGATTATAAACAATAATTTCATTATTTCTTTATCATTTTCTACAATCTTGTCAAGGTTTAAAATTTAATAATGAAAAACTCATTTAAGCTATTTGATAACTTCGACACTCAATACTCAGCCTAATATGATGCTTTCTTCATCGAGCCTCGCTCAGGACTAGCCTGACAACACTTTTCACCTGCCTTTGATAAATAGATCTTTTTTCAAACATATTTTCAAACCGCATGAAGAATAACTTGGGTCGTTTCCGCAGAATGTATATTAATATTTAAATGTATATTTTTAGTCGTTTATTTGTTCCTAGAACAAAGAAAGGCGTTAATATTGCTAATTTTTATGCTTTCTTTATAGTTAAAGTCACGTTTGTGACAGTTCGCTCCAACCCCTGAAGGTCCCTAGGCTGTATACAAAATTAAGATAAAATAAAAATGGTAATTTTTGACCTGTTGCGATATAAACACTTAGATTGCCTACATAGTTCAAATGCTTTTAACCTGTAAATTTAATCAGGGTTGGTGACCTGTTTGTTTCGTAAATTCTTTTAAATACGTAAAAATAGTATTTTATTTTCGCTAGATTTCATTTGACAATCTGAATTTATAGACGAGAAATATCTGGTGGGTATTTGCGTCTTATAGCCACCACACTCAAGATCTGTCGAGAAGTGAAGTTTGGTTAATGCTAATGAAATAAAACAAAATATGATGAAAATATAATACTTTATCAACAAAATTGTGAAAATTACAACAAAGAAATATGGAGGGAGGGCCGCCCAGACCACATTAAATTAAATACGGAACCTAAACTAACCTAACCAAATACCAACTGCATATTTTATGAAAATATGGCTATAATGTAGTTTCCCACCGAACCGAAGATAATATTGTCTGGTATAAAGACCATGAACACCAGTTATTGTCTCATGTTCGCGATATAAGATCTTGAGTGTGGTGATTATAAGACAAAAGTAACCCTGGTGTACTAGAGACATTCGTTTATCTTTTCTGTAATTATTCAGATATTTACAGTTTTGCAGTATTTTGGAAGTTATTAAGATATCAGTTCTATTTATTGGTTTGTTATTCGTTTTTTTCTCTTGTGTGTTGTTTTGTCATTTTCTTTAGATGATTGAATTTTTCTTTTTCTCTTTTCCCGTTGATAAAGGCTCCCTGACGTGAAGTCGAAATATTTGTATTTTTATATTTAAAGTTTAGTCATATTTTTTTTTTTTGTTCCACTGTTTTATTTAAATTACATCCATTTTCTGATACATTTTCACATAATAGTAGTTATCCTGATAATGCCCCCCCCCCGTGATGGACACATGTATAAACCCTAATAATATATCCGTTCTTCTTTCCATTGATTGGTGGGTTGTTAAACTGGTTACCCTGTATAGATTCCAGATACAATGCTAAACGTATAACAGAAAAGATTCAATAACTTAAATTCGCTATAATTTAAGCCATATGTTATCTCACTTCGACGCTCGATATCACGCACATCGACCAATATTGGTTTCTTCGCCGGGCCTCACAAAGTACATACCAGATGAACTCTTTCCAGCTGTTGATAAATAGATCACCTTTTACAGTGCATTCCCTAAATGCTCGATAAAAAGATCAGATGCTCAATGAATGCTCGAAAAAAAAAATTTTTTTTGCTCGATATATTACATTATATATCGATTCCTCCATCAGAACCCTCAAAGAAATAGCCTGACAAAACTTTGACTTGCCTTTGGTTAACATACCCCTTCTTTAAGTACATTTTAAAATAATTCAATGTAATTTTAGCTATTCGATATCTCATTTCGATGCGCATTACCCAGCCTTATATCGATTTTTTAATTGGACCTCGTGCAGAACTACCCTCAAAAATTTTTTTTCTCTCCTGCCTTCGATAAATACATCTCTTTTCAGTACACTTTTTAACTGCATTGTATAACAATGGATATTGATGTCCTGAAAAAACACATCTTAAAAGGGACGATTCATGGCTCTGAATTGGCTATAAATTCTAGTATCCCCTTTTGTTTACGAGAAAGCACTCCGTTACTATGACAACACAAGAATCTGCACAGCTAGAATTATTACGGATGAGAAGGGGGTTATAAAAGGATATTTTACTCCAGAAGTAATTCAAATCATGTAACACACACTTCCCTAGATTAAAATTAGGGATTATTAATTACTTGAGGGAGAAGAAATCATTAAACATGGACCAAAGAATTACGTCAATAATAAAAACATGGTTAGTTGATCATTTCATGGCAGAAAGTCATGAAGGACGTCGATCCCCTGGGCGGTTTCAGAAATATGGCTACAAGTGGGACAAGTCATGGCTTCAACTCCTTCGTCCACAGGTAAAGGACAGAACACTTGGGCAGAACCTGGCCCAGGAGCTTCCTGGTGCCGAATTGGGCTGAATAGTCTGTGACTCGTCTGAAGTCTAAAATAGTCTAAGTCGGCCTGCTTTTGAGCCAAAGACTGATATAGTGTGTTTGGACATAAAGTATTGAACTCTTGCAAAAGTTCAGACACGATAATTCAAAAGAGGCTGTGTGACAACAAATTAATTTTAAAGGACAAATGACAAAAAGTAAAAACAACAAAGAATTATTTTAAGACAGAGAAGTTTTCCTATATAAATATTTCAGCTCTTAGATATAGAGTCGAAGCATTCAGCTTCGTCTGTCTATCGCTCCGTCTTAAGAAAAATCTCACTGTCTTAAAATAATTCCTCGACGTTTTTAACTTTTGTTATTTGTATTATGGAAAAGCAGTGTTGTCTTCGTCATTATTTAGTTTTAGAGTACAGTGAAAGACAAAAGTAATCTGTATGGCTTACTCGGCTAGTCTTGGAACTTTTTCGTGCAAACAACGTCTTTTTTAGCTCAAATATTAAAAAAAAATCAACATAAATTATAAAACGCACTATAGGGGAAAATTAAAATAAATTTTCAATCTTTAACAGAAGATTCACTATAACGCGTTATGGTGAAACATAATCAAATTCCTGTCAAAAGAATGTTTCCCTAGATGTCAAAAATATGAAAACAGAAAGCAATTTTGTAAGCAAAAGTAGTGAGGCCTAAATGACTTTATACCGACAGATAGGGGGTATACTAATGGAGTTACCCATCCCTCAAGATAATATTACGTAAACTTGTATCTTGCACAATATTATAGTACACCTATGTTTGTTACGTAATAGGAATTGTTTTTTTTTTTTTTTTTGTTTTTTTTTTTTTTTTTTTTTTTTTTTTTTTTTTTTTTTTTTTTTTTTTTTTTTTTTTTTTTTTTTTTTTTTTGTGTTTTTTTTTTTTTTTTTTTTTTTTTTTTGGTTTTTTTTTTTTTTTTTTTTTTTTTTTTTTTGTTTTTTTTTTTTTTTTTTTTTTTTTTTTTGTTTTTTTTTTGTTTTTTTTTTTTTTGTTTTTTTTTTTTTTTTTTTTTTTTTTTTTTTTTTTTGTTTGTTTTTTTTTTTTGTTTTTTTTTTTTTTTTTTTTTTTTTTTTACCTATATTGAAGATGAGGTGATCTTGCGTAACTTGTTAGAGCTCAGGGCCTGCTAGTCAAGTGGGGAACCCTGCTTGTAACTGAGAATGATGTAATCTCATGTGGGTGTTACGTAATGACGGCGCACACGTGGATATTATATACTGTCGGCGCACATGCGGTGGCTACGTAATGCCGGCACACATGGGAATGTTGCGTAATGATAGCGCAAACGTATGTGTTACGTAATTCTTTCAGAGATGTTTTTTTCTTCAAGATTTCATTTTCTTTAAAAAATATTTCGTCTTTTCTTCTTTTTTTCTTCAAGGCATTTTTTTCTCATTGCGCTCTTTTCTACAAGATTTTTTTTTCGAGATTTCTTTTTCTTCACGATCTTTTTTTTCTACAAGACGTTTTCTTAAAAATTTTCTTTTCATCGAGACGTTCTTTATTTCTTCAAGATTTTTCCTCGGGGAACCTTTATAATCCGTCGTCAAAGGTTTTGTGTCCGCTCTAGGAATCTAGCGTGAGACCGGAGATTGAGTCCTCCAACGGAAAACTGCCTTGACACCTGGAACAGCAAACTATTCCTTATATTATGATTCGGAAAATACTTTCTAGTGGAAATGATTCGATAGAGCTATGGATTACGTGTTTCGTATCGCGGGATAATTCATATGCGGTGAGAAAATCAGTTACTGGAAACTGGTTACATTTGACGCACACCTTTTTATTAAGTAATGGTTTGGAGAGTATCATCAAAAAGTAATGTGGATTGTTCTTAGCATATGTTTTTATTAATAAAGTATTTTACTCTATTGGAACTTGAATGCGCTACCAGAGGTTAAATAAAACCAAGATTTTCCTTGTGGCCAGAATATGGTACACCTTCATATACAGTCAAAAGTCTATCTTTTCCTCTTCGCTACACAGAATTTTACGCTTATATTAGAGGCAATCTTTTTACGAGTATACCTATCTACATAGGCTGCAAGATCGATAAATTGCATTAGTGAAATAATATTGAAGATTCATCCTGGAACAAGAAATCTAAAAGATGTAGACTTTTATTGTGCATACAAAGTTTTATTGATAAACAAATTTACAAACATAATTGAAACACTTTATTCTTAGGGCACCGAAATCAACATTATACAGGTAGGAAAGGGTTATTTTCCGCCCGTAATTATCACTTGAGCGCTTTCTGACGTTCGAATATCCCGATGGATCATTTTTTTATTTGAACTTTTTTTATTTGAACTTTTTTTATATTTGAACTTTTATTTGAATATTTTTTTTTTTATTTTAATTATTTATTTATTTCATTATTATATCGTAATGCTCTATGACAATTCCCAGCCTGTAGCACTCAATGGCTGGCTCGTGGCACCCTCTGGCGCGCATTATCAAACCTAAACCATTTTCACGCTTGTTCCTACAAAAATAACCGTATACACTAGAATTGACCGTTTAAACTTAAAGGAAAATTCTCGCGGTTCCAAAGACCCCGGTTCCAGTTCCGATTCTGCTGGCTTCCACCCCAGTTCATCTCTGTGTGTGTGTCGTGTCTGTGTGTGTGTCGTCTCTGTATGTGTGTCATCTCTGTATGTGTATCGTCTCTGTCTGTTTGTGTCATCTCTGTGAGTGTATTAGTTCCCACTATGCCCGCTCCGATCCTAGTTCCAAATCCAGCTCCGGTTCCATCAGTTCCGGATCCCACACTTCTGCCCCCCCCTTTAAATTCCAAATTTACAACTCCATTAATTCTTGTATCTTTTAAAAGACCTTTACGGGACTGTTTTAGTAAGTGCAACCATGGTCGTGCCCACATAATCTTCCCCACCCCGTTTTCTTTTCTCATTCCTTTGTTTCAACCTAGCTTGTTTGACTTTTTTTTTTTCAAAAATAGGGATACCCAAGCAGAATTGCTTTGTTTCTTTTCTTGTTCTTATGTTCCAACCAGGGTTTTTTGACCCTTTGTTGTCAAAAATAGCAATATCAAAGTGGAAATGCTTTGTTTGTTTTCTCATTCTATTGTTTCAACCACAGTTTGTTTGACTTTTTTTTTCCAAAATACCAATACTCAAGCAGAATGAAAAGCATTATTTGGATGTTTACTTGTGCTCTTTCGTGGTTTAGCTTCTCTTTGTTAGCTTTGTTGGTGTTTCAAAAAGTATTTTGGAAGGAGTTTTTTTATCACCTAAAAGGGCACTAGAACTTTCCGTCTGAATGACCCCTCTCGTGATATTCTAGGTCCTATTGGTCGATACGATCACCCCTAAGAAAAAAAAGACAAATAAACACGCATCCGTTGATCTTTCTTTTGGCAAAAAAATACTAAATTCCCCATTTTTTGCATTTAGGTGATCGAAAACCTCTACAGAAGGATTCTTTGACACACTCGATCTGATGGTGTGATTTTTATTAAGGTTGAATGACTTTTAGGGGTATTTCCCCTTTTTCGATAATAAGGCAAATTTCCTCAGGCACGTAACTTTTGATGGGTAAGACTAAACTTGATGAAACGTATACATTTTAAATCAGCATAAAAATCTGATTCTTTTGATGTGTCTATTGGTATCAAAATCCGTTTTTTAGAGTTTCGGTTGCCATTGAGCCGGGTCGCTCCTTACTTACAGTTTGTTACCACGAACTGTTTGATCTCTAGTCATTTGCATACAATTCGTTAAGTTAAAGCCTACGTTAAGAGTTAAATTTATTCATTGAATATAAGGGAAAATGTGATTATCGAAGCACGAATTAGAGTCATTTCAACAAGAAGTAAATTTCTTAGCCTGATGATATTATTAAACTAAGAGATACTATATATAGAGCTTCAATTGATGAACAGGGCGGTGTCAGGAAGGTGTTAGGTTTTTCTGAATTAAACAAAATGAGAGTGAAGTTGTTTTACGAAAGAGATTAAAAACTGTCTTGCTTTTCACTGAGTGAAGCTCTGTCCGCTGTTGTTACAATTTAAATGTTGATTTAAGTCCCTTATCAGGACGGCATAGTTTCATAGAAAAACTACTCTCTTGTTTTTGTGAAACCACGCGTCTGATTACATATATCATCTGTCCAAAAACTCCTGGTGACTCAATCTGTTCACTTAAAAAACTTCCGTTACACCACTTTAATGCCATCTATTCCCCGTATTTCTATTCAAACGGTCAGTCAGCAATTAGCATTTCTATTTCAGTCAGCTGAAAATTTATGAAAAATATTAAAGCGGCTGTGAGAGGGGAAACAAATTTTCCCAATGTTGAAACCTATCTAATAGTACTTTCACACTGCAAAATGGTAGTATGCCAATTTTTCAGAAAAAAAAAATCGAATAGGTATGTATTATATATATATATAATATATATATATATATATATATATAATATATATATATATATATATATATAATATATATATATATATATATATATATATATAGATATATATATATATATATATATAGATATATATATATATATATATATATATATATATATATATATATATATATATATATATTATTATTATTGCATATACACATATATTATATACATATCACAGTTATTGCTTGTATTATAACATCTGGCTTTGTATTTTCGCATTTTCTTCTTGGATGTTGAATTTCTCACATGTGGAATTCTTTTTAGTTGCTTTCCTTTTATTTCTTATTTTCTTTCCATTTTAGCTATGCTGTATCCAGAGTTCCAATATAGACCACCTCCACCTTCTTATCAAGCTTCTATGCAAGAATATAGACTGCGTCTACTTCTTCTTGATAGAGAGCGACCATCTCAAAACCATAATCCAGCAAGTTCTCTTTCACCACCACCTACATATAGATCAAATGCCAGTACGTTGTTAAGGTGAGTGTAAACTCCACTGACACAAGTTAGCCAAAGTAAAGTCAGAGACACGGTGTATCTAATAAGGTAACTTTGGTTGTGTGAGTAAAAGACGCTCCTTGTCAAAAAAGAAAGAAAAACCTTGGTTTTACACTAAATGACTGCCAATTAAAGGGCCATTGGGCAGGCTTGCGCTGTAAGAGAGGGTGATATGTCTCCAAACCTTCATCTCCCCCCCCCCAAAAAAAAGAAAAAAAAAAATTCGGATTTAGTGATCCAATTTGTCTTTTTTTTTACCTGTAGGTTAATGTCCCCTATGTCAATTTTTAGTATGCTGATTTTCTGCTCTCTTACGGTTTGAAGCCGTTGGCAAAAGACAGCAATCTTGCAATTCCATAGCTGAAGTTCAGTTCTATCCATCTACCGAACTACATTTTGAAATTGGATTTACATTGAAAATCTTTAGATTGAAGATACGGTGACTATTAGTTTAAAATTTTTGAAAAAAGGAGGATTTTCTTTTTTAAGGCTTCTCCAAGAAACAGTTTAAGTAATATAATAAAATTCTAGCTGAGTGAAAGGATTGATGTCGAACAAATGAATCTAGTGATATGTTTCTTGTCCTTTTGGTGGAGGTTACAGCTGCAGGCTTGTCACAAAATCGCTCGTTTCAGAGGAAACATATACTTTAATAATTATTACTATACATTACCATTATTTAGCGACGGATTGCTATACTGCTCATTGTTCCAGACTTTCTTATTTCATGTGCTTATCGTGCTTAATGTGTGCATATGATTGCTTATTTGGTTTTACCTTACCTTGGACCTTACCTATTGGGTATTACCTTACCTTAGATTTTTATGTTCCTATAAATACGTTTAGGGCATCCAAGAAGAGTCACCAATCGTCCCTCATTGCTGTGGCCGCTTAGATATCCTTCAATTAAGTATGATTTGAGAGTTCAGTTGGGTTGCTGTTTTCATAAGGTATTTTTGGGACGTCCTCTTCATCTGGTACCGTGTGGCTTCCACTAGATGACCATCTTTAGCAGTCTAACTGTGGACATGCCAATCACATGACCTTGGTATCTCCAATTCCGGTATTTGATAACTTCAGTATTCAGTGGATGAGATATCTTCTGTCTTAAAGTAGCGTTCGTTATTTTTTGAGTCCGATGGATATTTAAAATGCGCCTTAAAAATATTCTCAAACGTGAGGAGGTCCCTTCGAATTTGTTGGTCTAAATGCCAGGATTTCAGAACCGTTGCAAAGCGTCGAAAAGGACGATGCAGATGAACAGTCTCGGCTTGAGTCGGAGAGAGTCCTGCTGGCTACGCCAAATTTTCGTCAGTTTCCTGAAAGATGCATGTGCCTCACCGATTCTCAGCTTTCCTTCTCTATGGCAGGAACTGGTGCTGGGAATGGTGCTGCCTAAATACTTGAACTAAACAACTTTCTCAGTTGCCTGGTTTTCCCAGTGTATGTCGAGGGAGATTGACCATACTTTTTCTTTTGTTGGCATAATTTTGAGGCCAAAAGGTTTGGCAGCGTCTCTGATTTGATTGAGGTATTGCTGAAGCTTTTCCTTGCAGGTTTCTAGGAGACTATCACCTACGAAGTCAGCATTTCTAAGGCTTTTATTTTCTATCTAGATTCCATGGCTGTTGCACTTCCGAAGAATGTAGTAGACGATGAGGACGTAAAAAAGCTTCGATGTAAAGCTTCGATTCTTTGTAAAAAGCTTCGATGGTTCGAACGAGCATATCTGAGGCTCTTCTAAAACGTTTTCGAGTGATCTACGGGGTTCAAAAGCTTTCTCGGTTGTCTATGAAGACCAAACGTAGCTTATTTTGCCATTCATTTGCTTCCTCGAGGAGCAAGCTCAAAGTGAATATGAAGTCAGTACAGGAACGATTTGGCTGGAATCCGTGCTGCTCCTCATGGAAAGCAGCAGAGAACGTTCTGCTCCAGTCATGTGCTGGTTGGATCCTGCTAAGGAGGTAAGTCGCTAATAGCCTACCAGGTGTTGATACTAGGATGATACCTCTCCAGTTTTTTGCACTTTGAAGCATCAGCTTTTTTTAATATTGTTACGAGCGAGTTTTTCGTCCAGTCTTTAGGAATTTTTTCCGTTCTCCAGATTATCGCCAAGAGTGTTGTCCCCACACTCATTTGATAATTATTGTGACACGTTAAAAATACATCCGATTATTCATCCCAAGCCAAAAGTGACCGGTGATACTCGTGGTACATCTTATTGCATATTTTTTTTTCTATCATTTTTGCTTTCTGATCCCCCTAGTACCAAAGCCCCACCCCTTCCACCTTCAAAATACTTTTCTCTTGACCCTTTCCCACCACACCTTGCTGTTTTCCTCCCCAAAAAACAAGAAAGTGCATCCATCCGGGCCTGAACAGGACACCTACTCCTTATAAGCAAACCTAATATAAATATAGGATATGTATCGTAATGTCGTAATTTCGTTGATAACTTTTTAGGACTGACCATTAGCACCTTGTGAATATATGATCCAAAAAGCATGTCTGCCATTCAAGTTCAAGAATTTTTCGATTCCCTTCCACCCCCCCCCCCCTCCTCGCTATTCCTCTATGCTTTGAAATTACTAGTTTTACTCGTTGTTTATTTATCTTTTGAGAGGATATGACTCATTATTATCATTTTAGGGTACCTTTGACTTTGGCACGTGACACAGATGCAAGTCGTCCCGCCCAGCTATCGATCACGGAGCAGCGCATCTACTCAACCCGGACCAAGCATGCGTCCACAAGGGACTAATCAAGTACCTCCAATGCACTGTCAGAGAACCATCACAAATCAGTTACATTTCAGACTCTGCACAGACAACAACTATAATAAACACTGAAGTTCCTATCACACCCACCAGAGAACACAATCTGAACCGGCAGCCCGGCCTAAGGAAAAGTCAAGGTTTAGTCTACCAAAGAGAAATAAATGTAAAGAAAGACAATAATATAGTGACAATTGTGCAAACCCAAAAACGGAAAGTAGTGTGATTGTTGAGCCAGAGTTATCATCTCCGTCGAATATTCAAGATGTGCCAAAGTTCTTCGCGGACTGAAGTTGAAATCCTTGCGCATTTTATGACAAATAATCTTTTTTTGGTGTTTGCAAAAACCGTGGTCCCCCTTTTTTGACGGTGTTCCCCCCCGGTAACCTGGTTACAATTACCCCTTTTATTGTTCCCAAATTGAAATTAAAGAAGAAGAACCTAATGGTCCCCCTTTTTTTGCCCCCATTCCAACTTGATAGAAAAAATTATTCCCCCTTATTTCATTCTACTTTTGGAATTAATAAGGAAATAAACTGAAAAAAAGGCAAGGCTAATTTTGCCAAGGCTTGGTTCCCCCCTAATGGGGGAAATTTTTGTATCCCCATGATTAAAAAGAAAAAAATCTTTTTTTATTTTTTTTAATTTTTCAAAACTCTCCCTTTATCGAAGAAAGTTACAAAAATATTCATTGTTTTAAAACTTTCCAGCCAATACACCCCCCCCCCCCCCATCCCCTTAAGTTAACAGCAATTTGGCCCTCAAATGAAAAATTATTTTTTTTTTTTTTTGTTTTTTTAATGGACTGGTCCTTTTTTTTAAAACCCTGGTGTAAATTTTTTTAGTTCATCTGTTTTTGGAATTCCAATTGTTTTCCCAATGTACAACTGGTTGGCGGCCGTTTTTTTTGATCGACTTTTTAAAATAACAGCTTTTCTCTCCTCTTAAAATTTTAATTCGAATAAAAACCCTAAATTTTTTTTGGTTCTAATGAAAAACCTGTCCCCCCCCCCCCATTCGATTGTTTTAAAAAAAATTTTGGGAATACTGCCCCTGGCAAAAATTATGAAAACCCCCAGATTTCGTGGGTCCAAGGTGTATCAGGAAACTGGACCCGATTTTTTTATCCTAAAAAAAGAGGGGGGAAATTGTGATTTTTTCGAAATAAAACAAAAATATAAACCCCGCGTTGGGGATTCCCCCCCCCAAAAAGAAAAATTTCGCGTCCCGTTTCTTTTTCCCAAAGAAAACTGCAAAAATCCCAAAATTAAAACCCCTCCTATGGTCCTTTACAGAGACAAATTAGTCTTTTACGGGTAAAAGTAACGGGTTTTGCCTGTAGGCTCCCATTTTAGCCATGGAAGAATAGGTTGTTTTGTTTTTTTGGGGAATGAGATGGCCAATGCCTTCCACAAATTTAAAAAATAGTTTTTTTAATTTTAGTTTAATAAATAATTTAATACAAAATAACTAAAATTTTTATCTTTAAGCATAAATGGGTTTAATTAAGCCCCCCCCCCTTTAGAACCCCCAAATTTTTTTTTTCCTCCCATTTTGGTCCCCCCTTCCTAATGAAATGAATGTATTTACAATTATTGTTGGCTTTTTTTCTTTTTTTTGAAATTTGAATTTTTTATTTTTTAGAAAATTTTTTGTTTTTTTTAAAATTTAAGGTTTGGTAAATTTTTTGCATGGAAAATTCTTAGACCAAACAAAAATTAGACCATCCTTCGAGTAGGAATTTGGGAAGGAGTATCCTGTTGGTGGGGGCTTTTTGGGTTCAGCCCCTCCCTGGTGCTTAAATTGCTTTTAACGATAATTTTTTGTCATTAACGGAGTAAAGGTTAAGTCGCCAAAATTTTTTTACCTGTAATGAAAAATGAATTTCCCCATAGGTAAAATTTTTGGGGAATTTTCATTTAAAAGCTTTTCACGTAAAAAAACAAAAATGTTCCACTATCCTCACCCTCCTATCCTTTAGATTTTTTCTGAAAAATTACTAAAGTTTTTCCGGTAAAAATTTTTTTTTAGAAAAATTTTTTTTTAAAATTCCTTTTTCACCCTGTGGGGGTTTTTTCCCTCGTTGGAGTTTAAACGTCCATATAGGAGAAAAAACCACTTTGTTTTTTTTTGCATCCCCGAGATAAACGTCCCAAAAAAATGATTGCCCGAAATGGGTCCAAAACTTTTCCCATTTGTTTTCCAACATTGAAAAATGTCCCCCATCCTAAAATAAAGTTATGGTAATTGTGTGGCAAAAGAAAAGGTTAACTTCCCCCCCATAGAAAGTCAGGTTAATAAAGGAAGAAAACTTGCATTTTGAATTTTTAAAAAGATAGAGTTTTTTTTTTAACTTTAATGTTGTATGGTGTTGGGAGGGGAAAATTGTTGGAACTCTAAAAAAACAATTTTTTTTCACAAAACCTGTAAAATAAACATCAAATCCCCCTTGTAGATTTTTTTTTTTCCCAGCTTCGATTTTTTTTTTCCAGAGAGCCCTTTTTTTAAGTTACAAAACCTTGAATGAAAAGATGGTCCCCCCGAAAAAAAATGTCCAGTGCCCTAACAATGTCCCCCTCTTTTTTTTTTCCTAAGGAACCGATCCCCAACATGAAAGTAAAAGGAAAATGGGAAATCGACCCTGCCCTGCTGAAAATTCCAAAATCGTCCACCGTGTTTACTTCTTCAATGAAAAGTTTTGTTTTTTTTTTTTTTATACCTGACCCCCCCACCCCCCCCCACCTTCCCCCCCAATATCATAAAAAAATTTTTTTCTCCCTGGATCTTGTTTCCCCCCCCCCCCCTGCTAAAGCCCCAGTTTTTTTGGAATTTGACCTAAAAGCCCAAATGGGCCAAGTTTGTGAATTAGCCGTGGAAACCCACCTCCAACTTTCCACAAAAGAAATAGGCTTATAATTTCCCCCCGATTTTTTTTTCGGAAGCCATAACCGGCCCCTTTTTTAATACTTGTTTTAGAGTAAAACCTGAATTGAGTTTTGTTTTTTAATTTATTAAGACATTTGGTTTTTTAAAGGTGTTTTTTTTTACTGGAAATAATTAAGAATTTAACTGAAAATCTTTTTTCTTCCATCAACCCACCTATTAATATTTTTTTTTTTTTTTGAGAAAAATATTTTTCCTGTAATTGAAGTTTTTTTCCTTGAGGACATTGGCCAGATTATTGCCCTTTTTAACAACCTGGATTTGTCATTAGGTGGGGTGGCTTTTTTAAACGATTTTAGTTCGATCACCCCCTCATCCATTTATCCCCAAGTTTTTTATTCATTTTGGTCTTTCCCCCCTCCAGAATAAAAAAAATAAAGTAAAAAATATGAATGTTTTATGCGGCCTTTTTTTTTTTTGGAAATTTTTGGTTTTATTTTTTTTTTTGGAAACTTATTCTTTTTTAATTTTCAGGAACCCTAAGCCTTTCCCCCATCCATTTTAGGAACCAAAAAAAGCAACAGACCCCTGCTCCCTCCCGATGGGTTGTTTTTTTTTGTTTTATGTTTGTTTAGTTTTAACTTCAATTCCCATCATGGGGCCTTTCCTAGTTGTTCATCCCTAATTCCCTACATTAACAAATCTCCAACTTGAAGCGGGAAACAAAATGCACCTCAAACAAAATCTATTTGGGGTAAGACCAATGAGGCATTTTTTTTTCTTCAACCTGAATACACCAAAATTTTACAAATGGTTACAAGTGTTTTTTTTTTTTTTTTTTTGAGTGTTTTTCCAACCACTTTAGTTTAAAAAGAAAAGTAAAGGCCCATACGGTATTTTTTTTGACTACCGCAATGGAATCGTAATTATTGGGGGGGAAAGTAAGGTTTTGGGAAGGGGTAGACTTTTACGGTCCCCCCCCTAATTCCAGTCGGTAGGGCTGAAACCGCTCCGTTTCCGTACGTGGGGGTAATGGTTTTCCACCATTTTCCAAGTACAATGAAAGGGGGGGGGCCCGGTGGGTCCGTTTTGACGGTAATCTAACATTAAGTAATCCTGGAAATAACCCTGTATGCCTTTTTTTTTTTTAATTTGGGGAAACCTAAACCCCTGTTCCCCCCAAAAATTCAGTAAATCACACCCTCCTAAATGCCCCCCATGGCCCATTATAACTTCCGAAAAACGAACCCCAAAAATGGAAAAAAATAAATACAATTTAAGAGTCTAATACCCTCCCCAAAACGAGCAAATAGAATTTTAAAATGTGAGTAGGGTTCAAAAAAACCCCTAGTGCTTTTTTTTTTCCAACAGCCCCACCAATGGGGGGGTGGGGGGGGGTTTTGTGTGGAAAATATAAAATTTGTACATTTAACTGGAAAAAAAAAATTCCTAATTTAAGTTTTTACTGGAAAAAAAAAAATGTGCCATTTGGGGTCCATTTTAATTATACCATTCACTTGATATTTGGTAATATTTCCCTAAAATGTGCCCCTTTAATTTGGCAATTTTGGTCCCCGCAATTTCTTAAAGTTTTTACAATTAAGTATATGATATGGTGAAAATTTCTCAAAAAAGGGAATTGGTTATATCAGATTTAATTCAGCGGGCCCCAATGCGCCAGTTAGGTTTCCCATCGAAGAAGTTTTCTGGCCCTATCTGAAGGATCTTAGGAAATACCCAAACCACCATCCTTAAGTAACTTGTAGTAAGTAACCTTTTTTTATTCCGGATTTCCAAACTTTGCCCTCTTTGGGGCATGTTTTTTTTGTCAATATTAAAAAAAGGTTTGTTCACTCTTCGTTTTTTAAGAAGAGTTTTTTGCATTTTAGGGGATTTACAAATAGATTTTAATAAGTATTGTAAAACGGTTTTTGTTTTTTTCCGCATTGATTAAGGTTCATTAAAATTTTAATTTTCTGTTTTGGCTTATTTAAGGAGTTTCCAATTTATACTTTTTAAATAAGTAAAATAATAACCCCTGGGTCCCCAATAAAGGTGTCCCCCCTTCTTACAGCCGATTTGATTTTCCATACGTATCCCGAACTTCCTCTAAGAGGCATTACTCGCTTTCTATAAGATCTAATTTGGGGGAAAATTCAGGATTTTATCAAATTAATTACTTTGTTGGGTAATATTTTTTTACTATGATTGTGGGGTTTTCAATTTTTAATCAATTCATCCTAGTTCGTTTTTTTTTGGGGTTTTTTGAAGGAAATCACTTTACGTTCCTTTAAAATAGTTAACTTTTTTTCCCCCTGGTTCCGTAATTTTTGGGGGGAGGGGGAGGGTAGGGGGAAGGTTTTTAGAAGATTTTTAAACAGGTAAATTTTTTAAATATCATCCATACACTTTCTGGAGCTATAAAATCAGGTTTACATAAGTGGCGCAATTTTAATGGTTTTGCTGGAAACAGTGAGCAAGCAAAAGAGACCCTTAATTTTTTTAAAATTCTCGGAAAAGTTTTTTGGAGGTGGGTTGTTTGTTTCCCACCGTTTCCTAATTGCGCAATGTAGCTAAAAAAATGGTAATGATTTCAAGAAGGTGCATGCCAATTTCCCGGCAAAAGTTTGTCCTCCTTTTTCAGATAATATTTTGGATTTTTTCTTTCGCTTTTTTTGGTTTTTTTTGGGTTTTCCTTTTCCACCAAACCTCTTTTGCAAGATTTTTTATGGTCCTATAAACTGCTGTGGTTACTACTTGGCCTAAAAATCCGCCCCTTCGTTTTATGAATTTTAGGGGAGACCCACCCCGCCCCCCCCCCCCCCTCCCTCCCCCCCCCCCTGTTCGTAATATACGTAAAAGATCCCTTTTAAATGTTTTTTGTCTAATACTAGCCGGGAAATTTTTGTTTTTCTACGTTATAGTAAAATTGGTTTTTCAAAGCTTTAAAGGCATTTTTGGTTAAAATTTTTGACTTCGATGTTACGCAAGTAAGGCTTGGGGTTTAGCTCCTTGTTTTTTTGAGCCTGTTGGTAAAATTCTCAGTGGGTGACAATTTTTTTGGCTTGGTGGTACCAAAAAAATCAGGGGATGGCTTGGTCCCCTAGAATTAAATATTTTTTTTAACAGTCCCCATCGACCCCAACACTAAATTGTGGTTTGGATATGTCCCCATTGTGGCCGAAATATTGGTAAATATTTTGAAGAAAAAATAAAAAATGTAGAAGTAATTGTGGTGTTTGATGGCATTTAGTCCCCCCCCCCCACCCCCACCACCTAATGCATTCCGGAAAAGATTGTTGCAAACAATATTGAAAGTACGCCCTTTTAGTGTTATCCCTTATTCATTTAGATTTGTAGACTTATTATTGAGCTGAGGCTATCCCAAAACTGAAGGTTTATTGAGTTAATGTCCCTGGGCCCCATCATAACGGTTAGTTGGCACCTTGTTGGTTTTTGGGTTATGTCCCCCCCCCCACTAAGAAATTTTAGATCGTCCTTGGTCCACACCACAAACTTTTGGGGGTTTTTTTGACTTACTCGTCCAACTGTCTTTCACTTATGTATAAGTATATTCACCTACAATTATAGAAATCTCATTGGGAAAGCTTTCTAACATAGATCGCAAATTGGGGCAAAAATCCCCACTCTGGCAGTTAACCTTTAAAAAGGGAACGTCCACCTAGTCCTGCTACTTTCCCCCCCCCTATTTATCCTGTTTGATTATTTTTAAGAGACGGAAAACTGGCTTTTTCTAGTTTTTTGAGTTCCCTCAGAGCGGAGAACGATTCCCCCTCAGACGCAGGTAGTTGTTATTTAATTTTGGGGGGGTGTTGTTTCAAAATATCGAAAGACGAATGGAGAGTTCCCCTTTTTTTTCCATAATCAAATCCAGAAGGTTTGTTTTTTTTTTCTATTAATTTACGTGCTTTTGTTGTACGTAAAAAGGTTCCCTGGTTTATTCCTATGAAGATTGCAGCCAGGTTGGTTCCCCCTGTGTTATTTCCCCACTTAATTCAAACTTTTTGAAAAACAAAATGGCAATTACTCCTGGCCCTTAGGAAAAAATAACCTTCCAGGGCCGTTCTGTCCAAGTTTTTTAGGGACCAATGGGGTCCCCACCAATTGAAAATTACAAAACTCAAATGGAAAAAAAAAAATTTTTTGCTAAGGTTTTTGGGATGTCCCCTTTTGTTGTTTAGATGTGTATCACTGCCATTCCCTAGTTTGGTTGAAAAAAATTGGAAGACTGTTTGAAAATTTGGGTTTTTTTGGGAAACACCCTCCCAATTGCCTCTAGGAAAGGGGGATTAAATGAGACTGGCAATCCCCCCCTGAAATCCTTGGAAATTTTTCAATATTCATTAAAACAATGATTCCAAATTACTTGTACCAATAAAAAAAAAGTTTTTTCCTCTATGGACGCGTTTTGGAAAAAAACAATAGTTTTCCCTTATATTTTCCTGCTTCCCCAAGAGAATTAATTAATTTTTTTTATTCTTTTTTGAAAATCGAATAGTTCCGCCAGCAAATGAACACCGGAAAAATCCCCCAGTGGGATAGAAACTTTTTTCCCTTAAAAGGCATTTTTGCCGGAGAATTTTCTTTTACTTTTGGAAAAAGAAGAAGCATTTCCAAAAGATTGGTGGCACATTTCAATTACCCCCCTACGTAAAAAGGTTATTCCTTAAGAACCCACCCTCCCCCCCACGCTATATAACACGAGGACTTTTTTGGGTTTCGAAACTCAGCTACTGAAAACGTTGGGTACCAACTCTACCACCAAATTTTTCTTGTGGTGGTAAAACAATTTTTCCTGGAAATATAAGTTTGTCATGTAAATTCACTCCTTTATTCGCCTATTGGTAGCCTCCCTTTAGTAGTGGCCGTTATTTTTGGGGGTGGGGGGGGGGCCCTTTTAATCCCGATGGCTGAAAAAAGGCCTTCCCAACGTTTAAGGGGCCCCTAATGGTAATGAAATAACTTTTTTTTCCGTTGGAATTAAAACACGAATAAAATGGCTTTCATCCGAAGTGGTTGGGTTCTAAGTCAAACGCATCCCATAGTACCCCACTTTTCGGTTTCCAACCTGTTATTGGAATATGGCCTTTTCCCTGGTCAATTCAAACCCTTAGGCCCAACTGTGTGCCCCAGTAATGGGTGGGCCGCCTTTGGCGCCATTTTGGGGCCACCATAACTTTTTTGAGGCCGGCCTTGAGGCCGCCATTTTGCAATTTTTTCAGGGGTTCCTTTTCTGTCATTGGGTTGCATGGCCCACAATTTTGCCCGACCAAAAAATTTTCTTTTTCGAAATGTTCTTCCGGCCCCCCGGCGCCAAATTGGGGGGGCCCCGATTGTTGGCATCCGCCATGGAAAAAAAAAAAATCGGGGAATTTTTTTAGGCACCTCATAGTGTGTTATTTTTCAACATGGGGTTTGAAGGAAACTATGAGAGGGTGTGAATACCGTTGTTTTTTCGGAAAAACATCTGTTAATTCCAAGTTTGGAAACCCCCTAAACCTTCCCTGGACCAGTTAATCCATGGTTTTGTAATCGGATAGAGAACTTTGTAAAAACGCAAAATGGGAACATTAAGTTGGGCCGCAAAATTGTTCCCCAGAAAAACCAATAAAACAAGGGAAAGACTTTAGTTCTTTTGGAAAAGCAGGCCCTCCCGGAAACGCCACTGGGTAAAAATAAGGGGGGGGGGACATTTGGATTGAAGCCCTGTCACCATCCTTAACCGTTGAAAAACCCCATTCCTTCCTTTTCCAGAATGGCATTTCTGTCCCCTTGTCCCTGGGGTTTGGTACTGATCCCCCACCCTTTTTAGGGCTTTCAAAAATTGCTTACTCTTTTTATTCGGTCCCGTGATTAACCCCTTCAAATTTTTTTTTTAAGCGTCCCCATGGGCAGAAAGGGACTAGATTTTTTTATTTTTTTATTTTGTGTCCGAGCAAGAAGCCTGAAAAACTGAAGGGAAAATTTTGCTCACCTGAATAGCGGACCACCCCTCAACTTTAGCTGAGTTTTTGGGTAAAAAGCACACTGTAGTTTTTTAGGCAGCATTGTTAATTTGTACAGTAAAGAAGGATTCCCCCTTTTTGGAAACATTGATGTCCATTTCCCTAGTGTTGTTGTTTTTTTTTGCTACATTAGCCTAATTAAGGTATGGGTGGGCTTGGGTCCACCCCCCTCCCTGCCAATGGCTTTGGTGTCTGGATAGTGTGGGTGATGACAAAATCAATAGGAAAAACGAGCCCCACCTTTTTGTAGATTTTCCCAATGTGTTTTTTTTCCCTCAGGTACCCCCCTGGGGCGAAAATTCCTGCACCTAAGCCTTTTCCCGTAGCCTTTCCCCACAGCTTGTTTTTTTTTTGGCCTTCCTAACGGTTTTTTTTCCTCCCTGGTTTTTTGTAACAAAACATGTCGATTGAATTTAATACTTGGGGCTTGGTAAAATACAGAAGTAGGGAAACTATCCCTCCGCCAGCAAAATGGCTGGGTTTGACAACTACTTTGCCTACTTGTCCCCTTTTAACAAAGACTCAAACACTAAAAAAATGTGATTTTCTGAACCACCTCTGGGCCGCCCCAGCAAATGGCTTTTGGGGGAGGAAACCTTTAAATTTTTAAATCCTTTTAAAAAAAAATGGTCCCGTCTATCCTCCCCACTTGTTTTTTTTTAAAGCTTTCCTTAGTATGTTTAAGCTTCCTAAGCTCACATTGTTCCTGAATAAGCCTTTTTGGGGAATATAGTTGTAGTTTTTTCCAATATTTTTTTTCCTACCGACATTTTTGGAAACAAAAATCATTTTCCAAACAGCCGCAGCCCTTTAACAAGCACTCCCCGATAAGTTTGTTTGTTTAAGAGAATGTTAAAAAAAAAAATATTGAAAATCATCTTTTGTTCCCAGTATTCCGGGGTGCCCAGCCCTCACAAAATTTGGGGTGGGGGGAGGGGTAAGGAAGGGTGGGTTTCAAAAATTTTTTTTTTTTTTTTCAGTTTGAATTTATAATTAAAGAAGAAAAAAAATTTATGTTACTCTCCTCATAAACCGAATTGGAAGGGGAAAAGGGGGGGGTAAGTTTTTTAATGTTTTTTTTTTTTTTTTTTTTTTTTTTTTTTTCCAAGTTGAAGAAAACAAAACAAAAAAAAAAAACTTATATTATAAAATTTTTTTTTTTTTTTGGGGGTGGGACCAAATACCCCTCCCTTCCCAAATGGGGCCCCAACACCCCGTTTTAAGGACTTGCAAACCCGGTAAAAACAATTCCCTGCCCCAAGATTTTTTTGTTTTTTTTTAAGAAAACTTCCCCTGAAAAGATAAAAAAAAAAATCCAACAGATTAAAAAATAATACATTTAAATTTGGAACTGAATTTTAATTTTTCCGTAAGCTCCCCAGGGTCAGAACTACAAATCCCCCAAAACCAACAGGGCAAGAATCCCCTAGGATGGGGGCATTTTCCTTCCCACCCTTTTTTTCATGTTTTTTTTTTTTCCCTATTTTTCAGCATTGGTTTTTTTTTTTTTTCGGATTTTTTTGAAATTCCCTTTTTTAGTCCGCTCAAATTTTTTTCCAAGGGCCCTCAAGTTTTTTTTTAAATATCCTTTAAATTTTGTGTTTTTTTTTTTTTGCAAACTTTTTTTTTTTTTTTGCAAATTTTTTTTGAAAATTATACTAGTCGTAAAAATATTTTTCCCTGTAAAGTTGTTTTTTTTTTCTTACTCATTTTTTGTTGTATCGTCCCCCCTTTTTTTTTGTTTTCTATTTAAAGTTTTTTTCCTTTAATTTGGAAGTTTTGTTTTTTGCTATGATATTTTTGGCTTGTATTCAATATAAACTTGGGAAAATTTTTTTTTTTCCCTAATCATCTTATTTGGTAGGGAAGCAAAAAAATTGTTAAAAGTGTGGTATTAAAATTCCCCGAACAAAAAAAACTATCATTTATTTTTTCAGTTAATTTTATATCAGAAAGCCTCCCCATTTTCCAAGTTTTTAATTTTTCGGATTTAATTTCCCCTTTTTTCAGCCGTTGAAAAGAATGCTTTTAAAAAAAAATTAAACCGAAAATTCCTGAAGAAATAAAAATTCCCTTTAAAACAGAAACAACCCACTATAAAAAAGAACCTCAGAACGGGATTTGAAAAAACACTTTTTTTTAAAATTTTTTAAGGGAACCATAACAAAATAGCGTAAGTGGATAATCCACAGCCCTGGTTTTTACCCCCCAAAAGAAAAGTAATTAACCCCAGATTTATTTTTTTTGCGAATAGGTGATCAAAGTTTCCAAATTCCAGGTCACTAAAAGAGGTAAGGTTTTTTTAAATGCAAAACCTTGCAATTTTTAAATACCACTACTATTTTTTTTTTATTGGTCCCCCAGAATGTTTTTAAAAGGGGTGGTCAACAAGTGGTTTTGTAGTGTTTAATAAATTTGCCTGAAAAAGTTTTAGGGAAATTTTCTCTCCAGTTGCCTAAGAAAATAGCAGGGCCAAAAACCTAATAAATTATTAAAAAGACAAAAAAGAAAACTACCACCATAATCAGCCCGGGATAAATAAATGAAAACCCAAAAAACGAAACAGAAATATTACAATAAACTAAAAACCCCGAGTCCCCAAACCTCAAAAACGGTGGCAGAAATTAACACAAAGGTTGGGCCCCAAAAACCCCCTAAATTCTTCCCCCCCAAAGGGTGCACCCCCAAGAAAAAATAATTTTTGGCCACCTTTTACTAGAAAAAAATACGAAAAAAAAAAATATTTTTTTAAACTGTCCATATCCTCCATTAACTTGTTTTTATATATACAAATAATAAATGAATATTTAAGTGGATTACGAATATCAAAATGTTTAATAATTTATTTTTTATTTAATAACCTGTATAAAAAGTAAATTTTTCATTTTGGTCTTTTTTTTTTTTTCAGGTAAAGTTGCAAAATTTTTTGGTTCTTGGCCCCCGTTGGGAAAGGCCCATAGGGGGGTTTTTTTTGCGCCCCAACTTACAAATGTTAATTTAATTCCCTGGCTTTTTCGTTTTTTTTCAGTTTTTGAAAACTCCGGTTTATTTTTTATTGGTAAATTTTTCCCCTGTTTTTTCGGTTGTTTGGGTTTTTGTTGCCCATTTTTTTTTTTTTCCTATTTTTGCCTGGAATTTGGGTTATGTAGTTTTTTCAACCCTTTGGGTAGATCTTTATTATGTTTGATTTTTATTTGTATTGCTTTCTGGCTCATTGTTTCTTTGTGTTGTTAATGGCAGAGTTTTGTTTGTCTTTTCCTTTTAACCTTTCTCCTTTTGAAAAAAACTTGTATTTTTTTGGTGGCACAAAAAGTTTTTTGTTTTTTTTTTAATTAATTTTTCTAATTTTTTCGTTTTTTTACATTGGGAATGCCGAGGAGGTCAGTTGCCTTTTTCAAGGGAAAGAGCCAAATACAACGCTTTTAAATTAGCGTTTTTTTGCCTCTTTTTTAAGACTTTTCCCCTAGTTTTTCGGTTTCTTTTGGGTTTTCCCCCTGACCCATTTTTTGTAATTAAATTCCGATGCTGAAATTAGTTTTTTTGTGCAATTACAGTTTTTTTTTACACCGACCTCTGGTAAGATTTCCTGGACATTTTGATTTTACCCTCCGTATTTTAAGTTTGGCTCCATATCCTCCCCCTCTGTTTGGCCCTGAAATGGAGGTTCCTTTAACTTTTTGTCGTATTGAAAAACTTTTATTTGTAAAAAAAAAATTCCTTGTTGTCATTTAATTTTTTTTCTGGTTTCGGTTTTAAATTGGACCACAGTCCCCCTATTTTTTTCCCATTTTGGTTAACTTTAAAGAAAAGAATAAAGTAAACTTTTTAATTCTTTTTTTTTTGGATTTTCGTTTCTTAGACTAAAGTTTTCTTGCCCCCTGGGGTATTTGTATGCTTGGAGGAAAATTGTTTCAGCAATTTTTTTAACCCCCCCCCCCCCCCCCTAACATAACATTCCACTTTTTAAAATCTCTGCAAAGCACGACTTCAAATTTTTCGATTACCATGTATATTTAATTTTTAGTTCTCAATAAAAATTTGCCCTTTCTCTCCAATTCAGGCCCCCTTTAATAACTTCGATAGGACCCCCCACATTGCCCTTTTACATGGAAAAATATAAATTGAAAGTAACCATTCACCGCCAATTAGCAAATCCCTTGTTGGGGTAGGGGTGCATCACTTTTTCCCTTTCCCCTGGGCCAAAGATAAGCCTATGTAATAAAACGCCCCCCCATGAACGCCCGCGAAATTAATTAACCCCTTTGTTGGATCTTTCCCCCTCCATGGGGTTTTAATTATTAACCCTGCCCCCCCCCCCCCCCCCCCCCCTTAGCCCCGAGACATAAGGCCTGCCTATTGAAACAATGCAATAATGCCAACCTTCCCAGGTCCGTTTCTTGGGATACCTTTGGCCCTTGAGAATGCCCTTAATTTGGGGGAAAAAATTTAGCCATTTATTACCACAGGTTTGGGCCCATTTGAATTGGATTTCATCTTTAAAGGGCAAAAACAATTTAAGTTTTTTTTTTTAAACCATAATGGGCCAAATGGAGGGTTGGGGCCGTGGAAGAGGGTTTGGGGCGGAAAGCCCGGGATTTAGGTTTGCCCCTCTCTCAAATCAGTTTGTTTTTTTTTTTTTGGTTTTCCCGACTAATGCAGAAATCAGGGCAAATCAGTTCCTTTTTTCCTATTTTTTTCCAATCGAAATGAAAGCCCTTTTTCGAAGTTTTTCCCCAACGAACCAAACCTCCCGTCCTTTTGTGTACGAAAAAGTGCCCCTGGTCCGTAAAACCAACAACCAATTAGCCAAAAAAAATAATACAAAATTATATCCCACATCGATTCTTTTTACTTTAATAAAAATGTTCCAAGCCCCTTTCCCATTCACTTTTTTTTTTCCCTGGACTTTTTAAAAAAGGGCCCCAACAACTAAGGCCCCCGCCTGTTACACAGATTTTTCCCTCAATTGTACCTGAATGGAGCCCTTGTTGGCGAAACGGGCACCAACACCAGGTTTTTTTCCCTATAAACCCACCTTAGATAATTGCCCCCCCCAAGGGAATTCCCATAATAGATCTTAAAACAACCCTTTACCCCTAAAGGTTTTTTTTGTTTTTTTTTAGTTCCCCGGGAAAAATTTTCCATCCTCCTAAGGCCGGGAAAATTTTCCCCCACCAGAAACCCATTAGGAGCCCACCCCTATCGTTGGTTTTAAACCCATCAACAAAATGGCCTGTAACCAAATTTCTTCTGATTCCCACCAATTAAATTTGGGCTTTTTCTTAGTGCCCAAACTATTTTTGTTGGTTTGGGGAACCCAAAATGCTTGGGCCTGGTGAACCTAGTGGGCCGGTTAGTTTCCCTCTCCCCCAAATCCCCCACTTTTCCCAAACCTAATTAAAAATGGCCCCCTAGCCCCATTTTCAAAATTTTCCTCAAAAATGGAGCCCTGGTTTTTTTTGTTTTACGAACAAAACCTTTTCAATAAAAAATCTTAATATGCCCTTTTCCAGGGAATAACTTAACAACCTGGCCCTTGAGTTGCCTTGGGGGGGGCAAAATAAGCCGCCCTTTTTCCCAGCCATCCTAGGTGGGGCCAAGGCATTCCGACCCATGGGGGCCCGAAAAGCATAACCTTTCTTGTTAAATATTTAAAATTTTATTTTGGCCTTTAAATTATTGTCACTTGACAGTTGGGGGGTAAATTCCTTGTCCCCCTTCTTGGCCCGTTGGGGGACTTTGCTACCGTAAAATTACATCGAAATTTTGCCTCCTTCCTTATTTTTAAGCCGTTTATGCCACCTTTTCCTTTTCCGTTTTCTTTGGCTTGTAAAAACTTTTAGCCCATAAAAGGTTTCGAAAAGGCCCCCCTTAGAATGTTTACTGAAGAATTTTTTTTAGCTAGAACGCTTCAAGAAAATGGCCGATGGTTTTAATAAAAATTCGCAATAAATTAACTAGGAAAAATCCCCCTTATATCCATTTTTTCTCCCCCCTATGGGAAATTGACCGAAAGGGCCCAACGCTCCTGTAAGAAAAACTCAACGCCTTGGGACTAAAGGTAAACATCTGTAATGCCCCGAATTCCCTTCACTCGTTTGCCCCCCTGGGGGGATACTTTGGTTTAAGCCCAAGGTCACGGTGAGTTCCCGCCACCCCCACTCCTCCCTTTTCTATTCTCTTAGGCTTAATGTTTTGTTGTTCGAATCCCCATGTAAGCCCATTTTAACAAAAAATTTCAGAAAATTTTAACCGCCAAAATTTTTTTAAAAGGATCATCGCCCCCCCTTAAGGCAAACAGTTTTGTTGTTTTTTTTGAACCAGTTTCGTGGTTTTTTTCTTTTTCCACCTTCGCAAAGTTGGCCCCCAGGGGGCCCCGTCCCCCACCAATTCGGGGTTCGGAAAAATCCCCCAGGTTTTGATTTTTTGTTTTTTAGGGGTTATTTTTGCTTTCCCTCTGCAAGGGGGGGAATGCCAGGTTGGGGTGACTAAAGAACGTTAAAAAAAACGGGCATCCAAAAAAATTATTTTTTTGCAGTTTATTTTTCGGGCATTTTTTTTTACGTTTATTTTTTTTTGTTTGCCGAGGTTCCTCGGACAACAAAGCCGGTTATTCATTGCTGGCTGAAAGGGGGACAGAATTGGTGGGTTTTTTTTTTTTTATCAAGGAAACTTTTGATTTGTTTTTTTGAATAGGCCCACTAAAAATTTTCCCCCCCCCTCGATAATTAAAACCTAATCGATTTGAACGTCCGTGAAGTTTTTTCCTTGAGAGGCTTTAAAAAAAGAGTCCCCAACTCCGTTTTTTTAAGCACAAACCCGCCCTTTGGCAAACCAGCAAATGGTGACCCCTCAAATAAGAATCCTGGTCATGTCCCCCATTTTCCAGTAATCAACCAACCGGTTTTTTTTTTTTTTTTCAAGTTTTTTTTTTTAAGAACCTTTTCCTTTTGTAGGGGATCCCCGCCTCACACATCCCATAACTTGGCCCCCCTTGGGGGGTCCCCCCAAAGCCCTTTCGAGTGTTAAACGAGCAAATTTAAAATTTTTTTAATTTAATCCTAAGAAAAAATAGTAAAAAGAAAATTAACATGGTCCCGTTAATCCCGCCAAACCCACAAATTTTTCCTGACAGTCCCTCCTTTCCATAGGTAAAAAAATCTCTTGATTTAAAAGTTTTAAATCTTGCCTTTTAAGTTTTTATTTGGGAGCTCTAGTTGTTTTGGGGAATTTTTAAATTTAAAAGTTTTTTTTTCCCCCTAAATTTTAAACTGGTCCATACCCCGGAAGTTTTAACAAACAATACAAAAACCAGGTTGGAAAAAAAGACAATGTTTTTTTTTGGGTTCTTCCCGTCCTAGTTCCATCCCTTCCCCTTGAAAACCCACATTTAACATTAAAAGACCCCACATTACAAAGTTCCCCCCCCCCCCCAGGAAAATCTTTTTTTTGTATCGTTTTTTTTTTTTTTTCAAGACCCTAATTAGCAACTCCCTTGGGGTTTTTGCCTTTCCCCTCCAAGGGGGAAAGGCTTGAATCCCAATTTTGATAGTTTTATACCCAAGAAGGGGGGTACCCCCCCATGGAAGTTTTGTTTTTGACCCCCGCCCCCCCCCCCCCATTGTTTTTTTTTTCCTCCCCTCCGAACCGTCAAGGGTACGGGAAACGTAAAATTTTTTACAAATCAATTTATAATTTTTTTTTTTTGCCTCGTAAAGGGAGTTGTTTTTAAAAAAGGTTTTTAATTGTTTAATCCCCCCTCCCCTTCCCTCCCCGGAACCCCAAAAAATTCCCGTTAAGTGCCACGCCCTTAGAGTGTAATAAATACAGGATAATATAAAAAACTGCCACAAAGAATTTTCCCCAAAGATAAGGCCCCCCCCCCACAGGAGGCCCACTCTTAAAACAAAAAATCCCTGCTTTATTTACATTGAAAAAACATTCACTGTAATCCAGGGTCACTCGCCCTTGACTTGGGCCCGAACTAACGTACAGCCAGAACACTTTGTTCATATCCGGAAAGTTCCCCCCCCCCTTTAGTCCTTCGATATTGCCCCCCCGTATACCAACCTCCCACAACTTAACCGATTCCTTGTCGCAAAGTTTTTTTTTTTCTGATTTCCAATAGGAAGCAAACAGGGGCCAATTTTGAGTTAGTGGCCCTTATAAAAATGAGTCCTTTTTTTTTGAAATGAAAAAAAAAGCCCTGATCCTTCCCCCCTTTTTTTTTTTTTTGGCCTTTTTTGGAAAATGAAAACGGGAGTACAGGTTTTTGGCCTAAGACCCAAAAAAAAAATTTGAGCCCCCAACACCCTCCCAAGATAATTCCCCAGTTTTTAAATTGCCAATGAAAACCCATTTTTTTCTATGGTGCATGCCTTCAAAATGAAGATGTAAATAATTGTTTTTTGTTAAAAAAGAGAAAATTCTTTTCTACGCTCCCCGTTCCCCCCCCGCCGCCTTGAACCAACCAGAGAAGGTCCTTTGAACTTTTTTTTTTTTTTGCCTATCCCCTTTTCCCCCCGTCCCAATGAATGTAAATCAACCTGAAGGCAAGTTTTTTTAAGGGGGGGACCAAGTTTGAGGGGCCCCACTGGTTGGTCCCCCAACTTGCCCCCTGGGGTTTTTGGACTCTCAGAATCCGTCTTTTTTCATGTGGTTAACCATCAAAATGTTTGGTCCCAAAATGAATAATATTTTCCTAACGGTTTTAATTAATTCCCAATCCCTCGATTTTTTCAGAAGATGGCCGAGGCTGTTTTGAAAATTTTTTTTTAAATTTCTTTTTAATTAAAAAAAGTTTAAAGAGGGGGGCCGTTAAAAGTTTTTCCCCCCCTCGTCCGACCAGTAAAAAATAGCAAAGTAATTAATGGCCCATTCCCTACTTGATTTAGTCACTAATTAAAATGTAAAACATTAAAAGGGCCCCCCTTTAAAAAAAATAAATTTGGGAACATAAATGGAATCATTTTAAAGGTATTCGTGAAAAAAAAATGGCCGTATCCGTCCTTTAAAATTATTTTTAAATTTGACAAAACGTGGGGAGAATACTCGGCGAGAATGATTTGCCAAATAAAGGTTGTTTCAATAATACATTAAAAACATTAAATTGCAAAAAAAAATCATTCCCCGCCTCATCCGTGGCCGCGAATTAAAGGCTGTACCCGGTCCCGAACCTTTTTGGAAAAACCAATTACTTTCCATTAAGCAATTTTTAACGTGGTAATTTTTGTTGCCCTTAAAATTTTTTTTACATTCAGCCTCCTTCAAATTCCCTGTTCCCCCCGTGGTGGGAGAACAGGGGAAGGGCGATTGCCTTCAATCAAGCATTTTTGCCCTGGGCTGGTACCATAGAGCCCTTCCAAGAAAAACTTCCGTCCACTTTACCGTTTATAATCGTGGCCCTGCCCCCACACCTCGTTGTGTGGGTAAAAGTTTGAAGAATTAACGCAAAATCCCATGACCCCTGTCCTAACTTTTACCACATTTTTGATTTGTCCCCCACCTTTTCCATCCTTTTTAACGCCGGTCCCCTGTGAAAATGCCGTTTCCCCCTTTTCCACCCCGTAAAAAAATCTTCTTGTCCAAAAAAAGGGTTGAAAGCGCAAAAAAAGAAACCCCCCAAACGTGGTCCCCTGCAATGTGGGAACAGAAAGTCCCAATTTTTCCCCTTAAATGAAGTAAAAAAACTTTAGAAACATTTAGTGGTTAGGTTTTTTCCATAATACGAAAATAACCCAAAATTGTACCGGTCCCCCCCTTAGCAAGGGGGGTTGTTTTTTGTTTTTTTTGTGCATGGTAACCGTTTTAAAAAAGCCAGTTTTTTTTTTTTTTTTACCTGACTTTTTCCCCGTGGACGAAAATTTCCCCTGGTTTTGTTTTGGGACCCACCTTTTTGAAAAGCATTATTAGGTTTTTTTTTTTTTTTTCATCCAGTTTTTTGCCAATCTCTCCCCTGGATTGTGCCCCCTTTTTTTTTTTGAGCCCAGTTTTTTTTTTTTTCTGTGTTTTCCCCAACTTGATGGGGTAAATTTTTCGTTTTTTGTTTCTTTTGTTGTTTTTGTTTTCTTTGTTTTGCTTTTGAATAACCGAAAGCACCACGTTTTTTTGTTTCTTTCGAAATTAGGGGTAGACCCATTTTAGGGAACCGGCCAAAAGATTGGGATGTTTGGTTTTTTTTTTTCCCTTAACGGTTTTTTTAAGGCCCCCCCCCTTTTTCTAAGCCAAAAGGCCTTGGATTTTTTTTCATTGGCCCCCCAAAACGTGTTTAATAAATTTTTGTCAATTCCTTGGATTCTTGTAATTTTATCCCCCTGTTATTTTTTTTGAAACCCTTCATTTTATCCCAGTTTTTTTATTTGTTTTCAGTTTTTTGGTTTTTTTTTTAATAACGGTTTAAGTTTTACCCTTCCTTTTTGCCAGAAAAGTGAAACTTTATTTTCCGTTTTTTTTTGTTTTTTTAAACCCTTTTTTTTGCCCGCCTTTTTTTTTATTACAGTTTTTTTTTTAAACTTTTCTAAATGGGTTGGGGCGGCAAAATGGGGGGCCTTTTTTTGCCCACATTCTCCCCTTTTTTTTTGCGTGGTTAACAGTTTTTTTTTTTTTTTTAAAAGTATAATCAAACTTTGGAAAAAATTATGTTTTTTTAAAATAGCCTTGGAAAAATTTTTTTTCAGTTCAAAGCCAGAGACAAATTTTTTTTTTTTTTGCAAGGAAGGGTGATAAGAGTTTTTTTGCCATTTTGAATTCCCCTTGAAAAAACCCGTAAAAAACCCAATAATAGTAACTTTTTGTTATTATTCTTAATTGCAAACGTAGGGGGGGTAAAAACCCCAAATCGGTAAAAAAGTTTTTTGCAGTTTTCCCCCTCCCTTGAACAATAAATGTTCCTGTTTTGTCCCCACAATGGTTAATTTTTGATTTCTTTTTTTTTATAACCCCTTTCCCTAAATTTTTTTAGCGCCCGGAGTTTCGGTTTTTTTTTTTTCTGAAAGTTTTTCCCAGTTTTACGTTTCAAATTTTTTTTAGTTTTTCGTTTTTTTTTGTTCCCATTTTTTTGGTGCAAAAATTTTGTTCCCTTCGAACCGGGTTCTCCCATTTCCAGTGAGCTCCCTTACCGATAAAGGTGGGGATCCAAACTTTCAAAACATGGTCAAAAGTTTGTTTTTTTTTGACCGAATGTTTGCAAGATTTTTTTGTTTTTAGCGGGTGACTAACAGCAATTTTAAATTGCGGCCTTTTTCCATCACTCCACCCCCAATTTTTTGTTTTGGCCGTTGTAATTGAAAGAAAAAACTACACCTTTTTACTTATCAAAACTTTTGCCGCCAAACCCCTTTTTGGGGTTTTTTTTTTGGGGGGAAAAAAAAAGGAAAGAAAGTTTTTTTTATTGTATTCTAATTTTCGGTTTTTATTTTCCCCCATTTTTTTTTTATTTGTTTCGTTTTTCCAACCCCAATGTTTGTTTTTTTTTTTTCCCATAGAAAATTAACCATTTATTTTTTTTTATTAATTTTGTGTGATTTCTTTCTTTTTTCTTATTAATTGGTTTTGTTTTTATTTTTTTTACTTTCGAATTAGTTTTTTTCTATGTGTAATTTTTTTCTTTTTTTTTTCTTTGTTTGAATTTTAATGGAAGGCCCTCCCCCTTTAACTGTTTTTTTCCCCTTCAAAAACTTTTTGTATTTTTTGTTTTTCCCGGTTGTTATTTCCCCCAATTAGAACCAAATACGAGTTATTTTAATTTTTTGTGAAAAACCGAATACAAGTTTTTCAACCATGAAAAGTAGGGGCCAACCATCAAATTTTCATTGATTGGACCAAGAAATTTTTTTTCCGTATTTGAATTTAGGCCGTTTTTTCCCCTCCTCAAGTTTTTGGTTTTTATGCGACCCGTTTTTTTTTTTTTTAATTTTGAATTTTAAAAAGTCTAAAGCCTTTTTTTTTTTAGAAAATTTTTGGGCCTGGATTTTTTTCAAAAACATGGGGAAAAGAAGAAACCCCTTTTTAAAGTTGGTTACAACCTTTATGAACAAAAATCAACAAAATCCAATCAGTTCCAGCGGGTTATCAGAGAAAAGGTTCCCCACCCCTACTTATGTCGGGAAAAGGTTTCCCAAGCTCCTTTCCTTTGTTAATTTTTTCAAATGTGAAAATTTTTTTTGTTTCCGTTTTTTTTTGCCCAGACTTTGAAACAAGGATCACGGCGAATTTCTTTGGGTTTGTTTTTTTGTTTTTGTTTTTTTTTTTTTTTTTTTTTTCCTGGGGGTTGGATTTAAACGTATTTACCCAGTGGAAATTCCCCTAGAAAATTTATCGTGGGGATGGGCCTTTCCTTTCCCATTGGAACGAAAATTGGTGCAAAAAAGTTTTTTCTTTAGTGTTTTGCCCCCCCTTTTTTTAAATTTGGACCAAAAAAAAAATGACGGCAACCTAGGCCCCCCTCCCCCTACTGCCCCCCCAACCCGCTTTTTTTTTTTTTTCCAAAGTCCACCCTGAAATATCCAAAATTTTTTTTTTTTTAGCCTTTTTTTTTTTTTTTATGAGCCAAAAATTTATGGGTCGAAAATATGAATAAATATGGTCAGCCCCCCTTTAGGATTGGGGGGGGGGGGGTAAACTTAATTAATGCCCCCCCGAAAGTTCCCCCTGGGGGGAGGGGCACGAAAAAAAGTTTTTTTTTGTGTTAGAAACTTTTAACCCCAAAAATTGTTAACAAGTTTAGGTATATTGGTTTTTTATTTGGAAGTTTACAAAAGTTTTTTTCAGGAGGTTTTTTTTTTTTTGAATATTTTAATGGGAAGGGAAAGGGTGGGTCCCCACGGGGTTTTTTTTTATGGTTTTTTTTCGCACTTTGAAATCCTGTCCCCCCCCATGAAAGGAAGTTTTTTTTAATTGGGGGAAGGGAAAAAATTGCCCCTTTTTTGAAGGGGGTGCCTGCCCCCCGACTTGCCAGCCCATTTATTTTATTGGTTTTTTATTGGGAAGTATACAGACATTTTTTCCCCCAGGAAAGGAGGCACTTTTTTTTCTGGAGGGGGGGGGGGCTTAGACGAGGAGGTTTAAATCCTGGAAGAATAGTTTACTTTTCCGTGGAAGGAATGTTTTTTTTTTTTTTTCTTTTTGGGGTAAAAAAGGACCATTTTTTTTGTTCTATTTGAAGGGGCGCCGGCCGGATTTTTTTTTCCAAGCCATTTATTTTAAAAAAAGCGATCCAGAAAATTAAATAAAAAAAAAAACAAGTTTTTTTTTTCAACTGAAAAATGTAAGAAAAGGAAGTCATTAAAGAGAAAACTTAAAAACGAACAGAAATTTTTCATAACGTTTATGTGAGGGGGGTTCTCTTCCCCAAGTCAAATACCTCCGCCCTTCTTTACGCCTACTAGTTTTTTTTTTTTTTTTTTTTTTAGTGGCTTTTCAAAAAAGAGCTAAATCTTTTCCTAAATTTTTAAAAACGGCCCCTATTTTTTTGTTTTTTCAGAGGGTTTTTTGTGATTTTTTTTTTTGTTTTTTTTTTTTTTTTTAAACTTTTTTTTTTTTAAAGAGGCCCCGCGTGTAATTTTTTTAAGGTAAGAACCCCCCTTATTGGGGTTTTTTTTCCTCAAACATATTTGTTTAAATACTTTTCTTTTTTTCAAAATAGTTCAAAAAAAAATCGATTTACTGTTCCCCCTTCCCCCCCCCCGCTTAAAAAAAAAAATCGAAAACCTTTTTTTTTTGCAAATTGGAGATTTTTTTTTTTTTTTGATGTCCATTTGTCTTTTTGTTCAAAAAAGCATGTGTTTTTGTTTTTTTTTTTTGATTTAGTCCGGGCCCCCCCCTTTTTTTAAAATTAAATTTTTTTTTTAATTAAGTTTTTTTTTTTTAGTTTTTACTCCCATGCAAAGGCCTTTTTTTTTGTTTTTAACTTTTTTTTTTTTGCCCCTTTTTTTTTTTTTAAATAGGGGGAAAACCATTTTTTAACATTTGAAGAAGTTTTTTTTTTTTTTAATTGATAAACTTTCTTTTTTGTCCGTATTTTTCAGACCTTTTTCAGAAAGAAACCCCTATTAAATTTTTTGTTTTTTTTTTTTTTTTTTTTGCTTTTGTAATTTTTTTTTATGTTTTTGCCTTTAACTTTTTTTGTTAATTTTTTTTTTTGTTTTTTTTGCCCCGCAAGAAAAAATTTTTACGAATAATTTTTTTTTAGTTTTTTGTTTTTTTTTAAAGTTTTAATTTTTTCAAAAATTAAACGTACCCTTTTTTTTTTTTTTTTTTTTTTTTGCAAAAAAAACAGTAAAAATTTTTTTTTTGTGTTTATTTTTGTTTTTTGTGTTTACTTTTTCAAATTTGACGGTAAAAAAAAACAAAAAAGCCTTTTCCCCCAAAAACTGGATTGTTTTTTAAATTAAAAACCAGTTTTTTTTTTTTAAAAAGTTTTCCCCAAAAGGTAAGGAAGCGACAATTTAAAAACTTAAAAACCGAAACATTGAAAATTTTTTTTTTTTTTTGATTTTTTGAAAAAAGGGGGCTGGTCCCCCCCCCATTTTGTTTTTTTTAATTGTTTTTTTTGTTTTTTTTGTTTTTGTTTTGTTTTTGTTTTTGTTTTTTTTCGTGTAAATTTTTTTTTTTTTTTTTTTTTTGCAACGTTAATCACTTTTTTTTTTTTTTGGAAACATAAAAAACTTGTTTTTTGTTTTTTGTTTTTAAAAACCAAGCGTTGAAGGATTTTTTGGGGTAATTCACCCCCTTTTCATAAAATACTTAGTGGTTTTTTTTTTATCTGTTTTCGCATTTAGGGTTTTTTTTATTGTTTTTTTTTTTTAAAAGGGGCTTGTTCCCAGGTTTTTGGGGGGGCCCTTTTGTTTTTTTAAAAAAAACTTGTTTTTTTTTTTTTGTTTTGTTTTTTCCCCCCCCCCCCCGTCCCTTGGTGTTTTCTTTGTATCGCCAGTAATTTTTCGTTTTTTTAAAATTATTTTGAGTAAACCCAGGCTAGTTTTTTTTTTATTTTTTACCTATTTGTTTTTTTGTTTTTCCCCCCCCCCCCCCCCACCCCAAATTCAACTTTTTTTTTTTGAGCTTTTTCCGCCCCGCTTTTTGGAAAAAATAGTTTTTTTTTTTTAAAATGCCGAGTCAATTAAAATTATCCCCCTTTTCAAAAACAATAAAAAAGGAAAGGATTTTTAAGAACATGTAACCTCCCCCCGAGTATAAAATCTTTCCAAATGGCCTCCGGTGCCCTAACCTTTTTTTATTTTTTTTTTTTTTTTTTGTGTTTTTGTTTTTTGGGGGTTTTACAACCCCCCGCCAGTTTTTTTGAAAAACTATTTTTTGGTTGTTTTTTTTTTTTTTCTTTAAACGCCCATAAGAAAATTTTCCCCAAAGGTTTCCCCCCAAGCACTTTCACTTTTCCCCCTTTTTTTTTGAATTTGTTTTTTTTTTTTTTTTTATTCCGATTTTTTGTTGGGTTTTTTTTTTGTTTCTTTTTTTTGAAGGACTGTACCCTTTTTTCCTTTCCCTACTTTTTTAAAAAGAAGAACATTTTAACCTCCAAAGGGGCTTTAATTAGGAAAAAAAAAAAACCCCCCCTATAGCTTTTTTTTGTTGTTGTGTCTTAGTTTTTCTTTTTTTGGTTTTTTTGTGGAAAAATTTTGGCCATCGGCCCCTTTACCTTCCCAGGAAAAAAAAAAAAAAACAAAAAACCCTTTATTTGTTTTTTTATGTTTGTTTTGTTTTTCTAATTGTGTAAAAAACACTTCTTTAAAAAAGTAAAAGCTTGTTTTTATTTTTATTTTTTTTTGTTTTTTTTTTTTTTATTTTTCTTGTTTTTTTTTTTTCTTTCCACCGATGTTTTTAATCCATGTTTTATTTTTTTAAAAAAAAAAAACTTGCCTGTTTTTTTTGAAAAAAAATTTTTTTTGTTACGTTTTTTTGTGGGGCCTTTTTTTTTATTTTTTAGTATTAGGTAGGTGTGGGGCAAAAAATTTTTAATGGTTTTCCCCCACTTCCCCCTTAACCCCCCCTTTTTTTTTTCTAAACTACCCCAGAAAATAGCGCCAAACGGGGTTTTTCAAGATAAGTAAAAAAACTTTTTTTTTTTACCAAAATCGCGGCCCCAACATGAAAAACAGAAAACCCTTTTTTTTAAAACCAAAAAAACTTGTAGGTTTTGCTTTACCTTGTTGCCAAGACCGTTGGGCCCCCCCGCCCCCCGCCCTTTTGGGCTTTTTTTTTTTTTTTTTATTTGGTGGGTGCCCATTCGGGTTTCATAGTCTTTTGTGTTTTTGTGGTGTGGGCCGCCGCCCGCCTTCTTTTTTTTGACGCCCTCCCCTTTTCGGGGCGGGTTGGGAACTGGATTGGGATTTTAAAAAAAAAAAAAAAATATTTCGCCCTGTTGTTATCCCCCCCAAAAAAAAAAAAAAAATTTTTTGTTTGTTTAAAAATCCCCAAAAAATTTTTGTTTTTTATTTTTTTTACCTTGTGTTTTTGTTTTTTGGGGAAGGAAAAAAAAGGGTAAATTTGTTGGGGAGGGGGTTTGGGGGAGGGGGATTAGGGTGGCCCCTTCCCCCCCCAAAGTTGTTCCCCTTTTTCCTTTTTTTATTTTTTTTTTTTTTTTTTTGGGACCCCCTTTTTTTTTTTAAAAAAAAATTTTTTTTTTAAAAACCCTAGAAAAAATTTTTTTTTTTTTTTGCCGGCATTTCAAAGCAAAAAGAAAAGGAAATTCACCGCCCCCTTTCCCTTTTTTGCGAAAGGGGATTTGTTTTTTTTTTTTTCTTTAATAAAAACAGATTGGCCCCATTTTCCCCCCCGAGGGCACCCCCCCATTTGGGCGGATAAGATTTACCCGCACCCCTGACCCCCCTCGGGGCCAAAGGCCATAACCTGTTTGCCTCCCAACCCCGAAATGCAAGGGTTTGGCCCCCCCAAAAGGAGGCCCCCCGCCCCGGTTTTTTTTAGTTTATTTTTTTTTTTAAATTTTGTATTTTTTTTGGGTTTTTCTTTTATATTTTCCCCGAAACAACCCAGGAATAAAAGAATATTTTTGTTTTTCTGTTTTATTTGTTTTTTTTATTGGTGAAGCACTATGTTTTATTTGATTGTTTTTTTTTTTTATTTTTTTTCTGTGTTTTTTAGTTGAACTGAAATCTTTTTTGGGTTTTACTCCTTTTTGTTGTTTTTTTTTTTCTTTTTTTTTTTTTTTTAATCTTTTGTAGCCGGTTTTTTTTATTTTTTTGCACAATTTTTTTTTGGGTTTCAAAGACTTGGGGGGGAATATTTTATTTTTTTTGTTTTTTTTTTCCTGGCACCCCCCTTCCTTTGAATTCATCCTTTTTTTTTTTTTTTTTTAAAAGGAACAAAAAAAAAACTGTGGTAAAACTAGAAACGATCCCCACCTTTTTTTTTTTTCAATTTTTGATTCTTTGGCCCCCCACAAGAATTTTCAAAAAAATTTTATTTTTGGCTTAATTGCCCCCCCCTGTTTTTTCCCCCCCCTTCCGAAAAAAGTTTTTTGGTTTTTTTCATTGCCTTGGCTTAATTGAAAAGTAAACCCTTTTTTGTCGCGCCAACACCCCCCGCCCCGGATATAACAAAAATGGGCCGTCCCCCTTCCCCTGCCCCCATACAAAAAAAACCCCCAAAAAAAAAACTTTTTTCGCACCTCCCGTCTTTTTAGGTTAACAAAATTCCAAGGGGGCCCGGGCTGTTTTTTGTTTTGATTAAGGGTGGTTTGGTTGGAAAAACATGGTTGGGGCGTGGTAGGAGGTGGGGGTTTAGTACCCCCCCCTTCATTTTGTTTTTGTTAAATTGTAAAAATTGGCGAGCAACTAAGCCCCCCCCCCCACTTCCAATTTTTTCCCCCCCCTGAAATGAACTCATTTTTTTTTCCTTTTTTTTTGAAAAAAAATAGAAAAAAAAAACCCAGACTGGTTTTTAATCGCTCCAGGGCAAAACTTTTTACAACCCTCTTTTTTTGCCCTTTGACCCCCCCTACGGGGTTTGGTTTTAAATTTTCTAATTTGTTTCCTACAGAAGTTTTCCAAACCCTAATAGGGTGGGGTGACAAAATTCCGGGGGGAAAAATGGGGGGCCGTTATCGAACCGCCTAAAAACTTTTTTTTTGTTTCCCTCCCGCGATTGTTTTTCGCCCTTGGGGAAATTTTTGTTGGGGGCATAAAGCAGGGGGTCCTTCCCACAACTCCATTTTTCACTGTTTCAAAACAGTTTGGGACGGAGTAAAAAACCCCTGAATTTGGGGGATGTTTGTAAATTTTTGGAAAATTTGATTTTTTTGATTTCCCCCCAAAATATTTTTTTTTCTTTTTTTTTCCCAATTGGGCCCACCATATTGGGTTGGGAAAATGTTTTGGTCTAATACAAACCCCGCGGTTTTCGCCGTAACATATTCTTTTTTATTTTTTTTGTTTTTAAACCTTACGAAACCGCCAGCCCTGGGGGCTTCCCTTTCAAAAAAAATTAAAAAAAAAAAATCCCTAAAATGGACCCTAATTTTTTCAAAAAATGAATGTTTCCCAAAAAAAAATTTGTAAAAAACAAAATGAAAAAATATTCTTAAAATTTTTTTTATACCCGGCATGCGCCCCGTTTTTTGTTTTGGAAAAATGGTGGGGCGGAAGAAGGGTGGTTAACCCCCCCCCCGGCCGAGGGGGGTTGGGGGCGTTTTCAACTAATCCCTTTAAAAAAAACACTTTGCGGGGGAAAAATTTTTTCAATTTTTTTTTTTCCCCCAAAACAAAAAACCCAACCCCTTTTGTGTTTTTTTTTTTTTAATGGAACTTTTTTTTTTTTGTTTTTTTTTTTGCCCCAAAAATTTTTATATGCCCCCCCAGGCCCAACGGGTTTTTTTTCCCTTGTTTTTCAACCGGGAAAAAAAGGGGGCGTTTTTGGGTGGGGTTTTTTGGGTCCCCCCCCCAAACTTTTTTTGGAAATTTACCTTAAAATTTTTCCCCAAAAACCTTTTCCCCCCCCCCCCCCCCCCAAAATGGCTTGGTTTTTACCCTTGTTTTTTTTTGACATTAAAAAAAATGGGATGTTTTTGTAAAATTTTTTAGTTAAAGGGAATTAGATGTTGCGTTTTTTTTTTTTTTTTTTTTAACCAAAAAATGTTTTTGGGCAAAACAAAAAAAGAAATTAAAAAAAAAACAGCCCCCTTTTTTTTTTTTTTAAAAATTTTTTTTAACTCAAATCCAAGTTTTTTTTTTCGACCCCGCTTGGGGGGATTAAAAAAAACTTATTATTAACGCCCCCCCAAAAAAAAAAAAATTTTTCAAATCGAAAAAAACCCCCCTTTTTTCAAGTTTTTTTTTGGTCCCGGGCAATTTTTTTAAAAAATTCAAATTAAAAATTTTTTTTTAACTTAACCCCCCCCCCCAAGGGGGGGTTAACCTTGTTTTATTTTTTTTTAGAAATTTTCGAGTTTTTTCTTACCCCCCCCCCCCCCCCCCCTCAAAAAAAAAAATTTTTTTTTTTTATCCCCCCCCGGGGGGGGGGGGGAACTACCCAAAAAACAAAAAAATAACCCTATTTTTTTAATTGTTTTTTTTTTTTTTTTTCTTTTTTTTTTTTTTTTTTTTTTCCTTTTTTTTTTTTAAAGAGCTTTTTTGTCCCGCTCCAAAATCCCTTTCCCCCCTGATTTAAAAAAAAGGCCAAATTAGCCCTTTTTGTTTTTTTTTTCCAAAAACATTACGAAAAATATTGGGGGTCCTTTTTTTTTTTGGAAGTTTTTTTTTTTTGTTTTTTATCGCCCCCCTAAATGGGTAAAAAACTTTTTAAACCCAAAAAAAAATCAGGGCAAAATAACTTTAAAAAAACCCTTGGTTTGAGGGCCCTTTTTGTGGGGGGGGGGGGGTCACCTCCTAAAAAAAAAACATAAATTTTTGTTTTCCTGGTGGGGAAAATTAAAATGAAAAAATGGCTTTTGAATTTAAAATTGGCCTATCTCCACCATTGGAATTTTTTTTTTTGTTTGTGGGTTTTGGGCATGATTTAATAAAAATTTTTTTGCCCCCCCAATCATTTTTTTTTCTTTCCGAAAAATTTTTCTTTTTAAAAAAATGGGGCCTACCCCTTGGTGAAAAAAAAAAACCGGGCCAACAAAAATGAGGCCCATTTTTTTTTTTTTTTGAAAGTTTTTTCATTTAAACGAACCAACCCGGCTTTGGTGGGAATTTTTTAAAAAACCCCCCCCATAAACAAAAGCAAAATTTTTTTTTTTTTTTTCCGCCTGCCACAAGGGGTTGGTGGGGGAAATGTTTTTCCCCCCCCTTTTTTTTCCAAATAAAAACAAAAACATTTTTCCGCAAAAAAAAAAACTTTGTGTTGGGGACCCCTTTCTATCTTGAAATCAACTTAAAAAAAAAAAAAAAAAAAAAAAAAACAAAAATTTTTGGTTGGAAGAAATTTGTTTTTTTTGGGGAAATGAAAAATTTGCCCCCCTTTGTTGTGTTTAAAAGGGGCCCCCCTAAGGATTTTTAAAAAAAAAAAAATAAACACCTTTCCGAACCTAATTGAAAAAAAGGGCAAACTAGGAACTCCCAAAAAAAAAATTTCCCCGAATTCGATGAAACACCCCCCCCCCCTTTTTTGAAGTCCCCCTTCTAACGAACGAAACCCCCCCTATACATTTCTTTTTTAGAAGTGCCCTGCGTTTTAAAGAAAAAAAAAAAAAAAAAAAAAAAATACCTTTTTTTTGTGTTTTTTTTCAACTAAACCCCTTTTTTTCCCTTTGGGAAAAACCCCCTCAGGAAAATACCCTTAAAAACCCCCTTTTGCCCAAAGGTTTTTTTTTTGGGGGGGGGAAAAGGCCCCCTTCCCCCCCCCCCCCTCCTTCTCAACCGAAAAATATTTTTTTTTTAAAACATCAGAACTGAAATTAAACTAACCCTTGAACAAAAAAATGGTTGACTTTTTTAATATCAAAATTTTTAAACAGTTTTTTTTTTTTTTTTTTTTTAAATTTTGTTTTTTTTTTTGGGGGGACGGGTCTTTATTTACGAAAACAAAAAACAAAACAAAAAAAAAAAAAAAACAAAAATTTTTTTGCCCCCCCCTCCCCAAATTTTTTTTTCGACTAATTAAAAAAGGGGCCCCTACAATCCACTCCCCAATTCCCCCCAATCGGAACTTGAAACCCCAACACGGAAAAATTCATTAAATTTTTTTTTTTTACGAAGGAAATTTTAGGTTTTTTTGTTACGAAAAAGTTGGCCCCTTAGGCTTGCCTTGAAAAGTAAAAAATTAAATTTTGTAAAAACCCATTTGGGTGGCCCCCCCAACTTTTATTTTTTTTTTTTTGAAATATTTGAAAATGGTTTAATTTTGGAGAATAGTCCCCCATTTTTTAAATTTTTTTAAAAAACATTTTGGGGGGGGAATTTTTTTTTTTAAAGTAAACCTGAAAATTGGATGCCCCCTAAATAAAAAAACTTTTAAAAAAAGAAGCTTGTTGTTTTTTTTTTTTTTTTTTTTTTTTTTGTTTTTTTTTAAAACGGGGGGGGTTTTTTTGGTTTTTGAAACCGAAAAATCTTACAATTGCATTTTTTTCAACAATTTTATTGCAAGGAAAAATCTTAAAAAAAAATTTAAGTAAAAAATGGTCAATTTAGTCCCTTGAATGGGGGCCCCCCCTTTCTCAAGGAAGGCCCCTTTTTAAAATTTTGTTTCACAGTTTTTTTTTAAGCCCCTGGAAAGTTTTAAAAAGGCCATAAAAACAACTGTTTCCCCCCCCATGTTGTTTTTGTTTTTTAACCTTTTGCAACATTTTGTGGAGAAAAAGAAATAAAACCCCCATTTTTTCGAATTTGGGGCGGGGGGCGGCATTTTGAAAAAAAGTTTAAAAATTTTTTTTTTTTGTTTTTTTTAGTTAAATCCGGCAAAATCCAATGTGGTCCAACAAAAAAAAAAACAGTTTGTCGGGGCGTTCCCTGGCTTGTTCCTTAACCGCAAAAAAATTTTTTTTTTTTCTTTTTTGCGAGCCAATTTGGGGATTTTTTAAAAGAAACTTAACCAACCTTTTTGGTCCGAAAAGGCTGAAAAAAACAAAATGGCCCTGTGAACCCAAAAAAAAAAAAAAAAAAATTTTGGGGACAATTTTTTGTAACCCCGGGTTTTTTAAAAAGGGGTTGGTTTTTCCCCCCATTACAAAAACAAAGAAATTTTCCCTTAAACGAATAAGTCAACCAAAAATTCGTTTTCAACCCGAATTTGGCTGAGGCCCCCGTTTGTAAACAAAAAAGGAAAAAAAAAAAAAAAAACTTTTTTTTTGGTTTTTCCTTTTTTAAGCACCCCGGCCCCCCCAGGAAGGTTCCCCGTTTTTCAAAAAGTCCTTGGAATGCCCAAGACCTGAAATTTTGTTGTTTTTTTACCAAGGGGGGGGGGGTAAACCAGTGTGAAAAAAAAAAAAAATTTTTACCCCTGGTTTTTCCTAAAAAACAAACAGTTTTATTGTTTTGGGGTGAACTGACCAAACAAATTTTTTAAAAAAAACAACATTAAATTGCTATTTTTTTTTTTTGTTTCAAGCCCCCATTTTTTTTTGAATTAGCCCCTTGAAGGTTTTTTTGTTATGATTTTAAATGGACTTTTAACCTTTCAAAAGGCCTTTTTTAAAATGACCGGCTGAATGGAAACCTTTAAGGAAACGCCCCCGCAAAAAAGCCAGCTCGGGCCCCCCCGCAAAAAATTTAGTGACGAAACTTTGGTCCCCTCTAAAATCACCTTTAAAATCGTTCCCATGTTTGAAGTTGCCCCAAAAAACTTTTCAAATCCAATGTTCCTCCCCCCTGAAACGGTGTTGGTCAAAAACTGTGATTTCAAATGTTTTTTTTTTTTTTTTTAACGAAAGCCCCAAAGTTGTTTCAATTTTTTTTTGTTTTGGGAAAAAAAAAAAAAAAAAAAACAAAAAAAAATAGGCTTTGGGAAACCGGATACCCCCCCTTCCCCCCCTGTTTCATTATCGCTTTTAAACCTGTTAATCCCCAAAATGAAATTTTAGAACCCCTAAACCCCTAAAAAAGTCCCCTTTAAAAATAGTGAAAACTTTTTTTTTTTTTGGGTTAATTTTTTGGAATTTTTTGGGTTTTTTTTAATTCCCCAAAACCCCCAAAAAAAAACACTGGCCTGAAAAGACCCCTCCAAGAAGAAAAATGGGTTTAATTTTTGTAAGCCTAAAATCCCATTAATTTTAACTAAACTAGAAATACAAACACATTTTACCCTTAAAAGTCACCTAAAAAATTACTTGAAAACTTTGGTTTTTCCACAGGTCAATTCCCCTTGGGGGGGCAACTTGATGTTTTTTCTTAGATTCCGCCACCTTTTTTGGGTTAAAATGAACAATTTTTTGGAAAAAGAACCGAAAAACCAAAAAAATTGGGTAGTCACTTTAATCCCAAATTGGGTTTACTTTATTAAATTTGTTTTTTTTTTGAAACCCATAAGTTTTAAAACTTCGTTTTTTCCCTAACGGGCAAAATGAAAAAGGATTTTGTTTTTTTTTTTTCCAGGCCAAAAAAAAACGGGACTATTTTACGCAATTTGGCCCTTAAACAAAATTCCCCCCCCCCTGGAAATTTTAAAAGTTTTTTTTTTTTACCCCCCCCTTGGGTCAAATTTCACAATTTTTTTATAGAAAGCGGGGTTTTAAAAAAAAAAAGCCCACCCCCAAAAACTTTCCAAAAAAAAACATTTTCCCCTATTTTTGAAAGGGAAAATTCCCCCCCCTTTATCGGGGTGGGGGGCCCCCAAATTCTTTTAATAGTCCCCCCCCCTGGAACACAAAAAAATTTACCAGAACCCCTTTGGAACCCCAAACTTCCAAATTGGAAATTTTTTGCCCCCAGAAAAAAAAACAAATTTTTTTTTTTTTTTTTTTTCCCCCCCCCCCAAAAAATCTACCTAAAAAACTTCAGTTTTTTGAGAAACCAAAACGAGGGGGTTTGTCAAGAAATTTTTTAAACTTTTGGTTTTTTCCAAAACTTTTTTTTTTTTTTTTGTCCCCCCCCCTTTTTTAAACATTTTTTTTTTTTTAATAAGGGGGAATATCCCAATTTTTTTTTTTTTTGTTAGATTTTTAATTTTTGTGTTAAACCCCGAAAAAACTAAAGTTTCGCGTAAAAAGCAATGGGTTTATCAGAAAAACTTTTTTTTTTCCAATTTTTTTTTTTGCAAAAGGATTCTTACAAAAAAGGGTCCCCGATCACCCCCAATCCACAGAATGGTTAGGCCTTTTTTTTTTTTTTTTTTTTTTTTTTTGTTTTGAGGGGGGGGCCTCCCAATTTTTACAATACAAATAAAAAAAAAATTTTTTTCCCCAAACATATCACTCGCCTTTTTTGAGAACGGGCCAACTTTTTTTACCATTTTTTTTGGGGGCCTATTTAAAAAAAATTGGAAAGCTTTTGAAAAAAAAATTTTAAATTTTTTGGATTTTTTCCCCCAATGGCAATTAGGAAATGAAAAAAAATAAGTCCTTCCCCCTTTTCACAACCCTTAGGGCAACGGTTTGGGAAAGGGCTCCCTTCCAATGTTGCAAAATGGTTGGCATTAAACCCATTTTTTTCCTTAATATCCGAAAAAAAAAACCCCAAGTGTAATCAGGGGGGAACCGTTTTTCTTCCCCCCCAGCGCCCCAAAGCCATTTTAACGTGAACTAAATTTTGCAAAAAAAAAACCGCCCCTTTTTTCCACCAACCCGACCCATTGGGTAATTTCCCCCCAAAAAGTTTTTTTTGGATTTTCCACCCAAAAGTTTTGGTTTTTCCCCTGAAAAAACCCCCACAGCATGGGGGAAATCAATGGGAAACGGGTTTGTTTTTACAGTTTATGCCTTGGGGAATTAAGTTTTTTTTTTTGTTTTATTTTAAAAAAAAACCCATTTTTTTGTTTTTTTTTCCCCCCCGATTTTTTTTTTACCTTAAAACAGGGCTTAAAAATAAGGTTTTAAAAAAAAAAACTTTAAATGGGGTTTTTTTTGTGGGGGGCTTTTCCCCCGACTTTTTTTTTAAAAAAAAGGGATAAACTGGGGCCCAAAAAGAAAAGCCCACCGCTTTTTTTCCAAACCAGTAAAAAGGGAAAAAAAAGGTTTTTTAAAAAGAACAGAAGTTGGATTTTTTACTACGTGCACCAGAAAACTTTTTTCCCCCGTTTTTCCAAAAAGTTCAACCGAAGAAAATTTTAATCCCATTGAATGACCACCCTGCAAACCCCTTTTAAGTAAAGCTTTTTTTTTTGGTTCGACGTGGGCCCGGTTGTTGGAAAGAACATTTTTTTGCAAAATTGGTCCCCCCTTTTGGACATTTGAAATTTTAATTTTTTTTTTTTTTTAAATAGTTTTCGCAAAAAATTTTTTTTAAAGTTAAGGCCTGCACCCCCCCTCCAAAAGGATAAGGAAATTTTTCCGATTTTTTTTTTTTTTTTTAGAATGGGCCTTTACATAGAAGGCCCCCCCTTTTTTAAATAGTCCCTTTTTTCGATTTTTTTGTCCCCTTTTTTAAAAAAACAAATTAATGCACCCTTTATTTTTTTTTTCAGGGGGCCCCCATTTTTCCCGGGGGGAAATAAAACCTTTTGAAACAAAATTTTGATTTTCTTTGCCCCCCGTTTTTTTTCTTTTAATGCACCCCGGCCCCCTTTTAAAAATACATTCATGGCAAAATTTTGATCCGTTTTTTGAATTAAACCACCAACGAAAAGCCCCCCAAAGTTCTTTTTTTTCAAGTGAAAATGGGTTACGGTTAAACACTTTGTGTTGGGGGAATAAAGCTTATTTTTTTTTTTTTTTTTCTTTTGGGGGGCAACATGTAAAAACTTTTTGAAAAAGGCTTTTCCCCCCGACCCCCCCCGTTAGAAACGAAAATGAGTTTTTTTTCGAAATTCAACAAAGGGGTTTTTTTAATTGTTTTTTTTGGGGCTTTGGCCCCCCTTTTTTACTATCCGGCGAAAGGTTGCAAAATTTTTGAAAAAAACTAACCCCCCTTTTGAACCACCCAACCATTTTTTTTTTTTTCCCCCCAAGCGATTCCCAAACAAATTTTTGGGAATTTCGTGGGGGTTTTTTTTTTTTGGAAAAAGGGGAGGCCCCCAGCCAAAAGTTTTTTGCAAAAAAGGTGTTTAGTTTTTTTTTTTTTCAATAGAAAATTTGGTTTTTTTTTTTTTTTGAGGAAAACCGAAACAACCCCCCCCAACAGCCCCCTCAAAGGGCCCAAAAGGGTTTTTTTAAGGTTTTGATGCCCCCCCGTTAGGGGCAAATAAATAAGCCGGTTTTTTTTTAAAGAAAGCGGTTTTGTCCCGTAAAAGAAAACTTTCCAAAAAAAGGACCCCATTCCCATTTAAAAAGATTTTGGAATTGAAAAAAGGGCTTTAAAAAAATGGGCCCCTTTTTTTTTTAATAGTCCCCCCGAAAGTGATTGGAGGGCAAAAAAGAAAAACCCCTCCTTTCACGCCCCCACCAATTTTTTTCCCCCAAAACCACGTCCTTATCCCCAAATCAAAATTTTTTTTTTGTCCCCCGAGATAGCCATTTTTTTTTTTTTTTTTTTTTTTCAAAAAAAAATTTATGTTTTTTTTTGAAAAAGGTTCCTTGAAACGTTTTTTTGGCGGGATTCGCCCAAACCCCCCCCAATACAGCCCTCCTCAGGGCAAAATAACAAGGGTTTTGTTGTAAAGGTTTTATGGCCCCTGGGGGGGGGCAAAATAATGAAAAAACGTTATTTGGGGGGGATAGAAGGTGGGTTTGTTTTTTTTGTAAAAAAACTTTCAAAAAAAAGGGCCCCCTTCATTTTTGATTTGGAATAAAAAAATTCGGGCCCTAGTTGCCCCCTTTTTTTAAATAGTCCCCCCCCGCGTCCTTTTCCGACTGTATTTTTTAAATTGGCGGGCAAACTAACCCCCCCCCCCCCTTCACGCCCAACCCATTTTTTCCCCCAAAAACAAAGAAAATTCAAAATTTTTTTTTTTTTTGTGTTTGAAGATTCAAAAATTTTTTTAGCCCATTTTTTTTGGTTTTTTTTTCAACGTAGTTTTTTTTAAAGTTTCCCTGGAAATTTAAGAATTGTACATTTTGGGAGCCAATGGACACCCCCCCTCCCCATACATCCCTCTCAGGGCCAAGGGTTTTTTGTTAAAAAGTTTTTTACCGGCCCCCTGGGGGGCAGAATATGAAAGGTTTGTTTTTTTTTATAAATTGAAATCGGCTTTGTCCGTAAACAAAAAGAACTTCAAAAAAGGGTGCTTCCCCGATTTTTGGAAAATTGAAAGGATAGCTTAGGCCCCTTTTTTTAAATAGTCCCCCCGAAAAGTGGATTTGGAAAGGGCAAAAACTAAACCCCCCTCCCTCCCAATCCGCCCACCATTTTTTCCCCCAAAAAAACCTTACATCCAATCCAAAATTTTTTGAGAATAGCCCCATTTTTGTTTTCCCTTCAACGTTATTTGAAACAGTTTTTGTCTGGAAGAAATTTATTCCCCTTCTTTGAGCCATGGACCACCTCCCCCCCAACAGTCCCCCCCCCCCCCAAACCCCTTGTCAGGGCAAGGGTTTATAAAAGGGTTTAATGCCCTGGGGCAATATATTAAATGGGTTTTTTTTTAATTGAACATCTGAAATACTTTTGGTTCCCCCCGTTTAGAGGAAACTTTGCAAAAAAAAATGGGCTCGCAAAATTTGATTGGAAATTTGGAAAGGAATCCCAAGTTGGAGCCCTTTTTTTTTTTAAAAGTTTTTTGGAAAAAGTGAATTTGGGAAGGGGCCCAAACTAGCCCCCTTCTCACGCCAACCACCTTTTCCCTAAAAAACACAACACTGCCAAATCAAAATTTTTTAAGATAGCCCCCCCCATTTTTTTAGTGTTTCAGTGTTTTGATAAAAGTTTTTTTTTTTGAATTTTTGATAGAAAAATAAGGTATTTTTAACGAGGAAGAAAAATGAACCCCCCCCCCCACCAACAAGCCCCCCAAGGGGCCAAAAGGGTTTTTGTTTAAGTTTAGATGCCCCCTTTGGGGCAATACATAAGGTTTTTTTTTAGATAGTTTTTTTTTTTTATAGAAAAGGCGTTGTCGTAAAAAACTTTTCCCAAAAAAAAGGCCCCACATTTTTTCAATTGGAAAAATTGACAGGGCCTAGTTGCCCTTTTTTTTTTTTTAAGAGTCCCCCCCCGAAAGTGATTTGGAAGGGGGTAAACTAACCCCCCCTCTCAACGCCCCCACCCATTTTTTCCCCCAAAACATTAACATCCAATCCAAAAATTTTGTTTGAGGAATAGCCATTTTTTTTTTTTTCACAACGTAAGTTTGAAAGGTTTCCACTCCAGATGGAAATTTAAATGTATTCGTTTTTTGAGGATGACCACCAACCCCCCCCAACCCAGCCCCCCCCCCTCAGGGGCCAAGGGTTTTTGTAAAAGTTAACTGGCCCTGGGGGCCTATAAAATGTAAGGTTTTTTTTTTTTAATAGAAAGGGCCCCCTTGTTTTGTGGGTTTAGAAAAACTTTCTTCCCAAAAAGGGCTCATTCCGAATTTTGGAAATTCCCCCCAAAGGGCTAGTAAGTGGCCCCTTTTTTTTTTTAATAGTCCCCCGAAAAGGATGTTTGATGGGGGCCCAACTTAAGCCAAAGCCCCCTGTCCCCTACGCCCCACCATTTTTCCCCCCAAACACATTCCTAATCAAAAAATTTTTTTTTAGATATAGCCCCGTTTTATTTTATTTTTCAACGTTTGTTTAACGTAGTTTTGAAAAGTTTTCTGGAAAAATTTTAAGGTTTTTTTCTTTTTGAGGAATGAAAAACCCCCCTCACAAGCCCCCCAAGGACCAAGGGTGTTTTTGTAAGTTGTAACCGTGGGGTAAAATAGGGTGTTTAATAGAAAGCGTTTTTTTTTTTGTTCCCGTAAGAAACTTTCAAAAAGGGGCTTTTTTCATTTCCCGATTGGAAAATTTTGAAAGGGCTAGTGCCCCTTGTTTTTTAATTGGTCCGGAAATTTGATTGGAAAAGTTTTTTTTTTTTTTGACATTTTTTTTTATAAGTAAAAAGATTCGACCTGTTGGGTTAACAAATGGATTTAAAACTTTTATTTATTATTTTTTTTTTTTTTTGGGTTTTAGACCCCAAGGCACTTCCCGTAAATCGGAAGGAGTTTTGTCCGTAGAAAAACCCTTTCGAAAAAAAGAACTTCCCATCGATTGGAAGAATAGAAAGGAACAACTAAAATTGCCCCTCTTTTTGGTAATAGTCCGAAAGTTGATTGGAATGCAACCTAGTCCCTCTCCCTAACGCCCACCCCCTGCCCCCCCATGTTGGCCCCATGTAAGGTTTTAAAAATTAAATGTTTGCCTTAAAGAATTAAAAATCAAAATGCAACCTGTGGGTTTTTGTAAATGCTAATTCCCCCAATAAGGCACTCTCAAGCAGTAAAATTCCCAAGAACGACTGAGGGGTTAAATTCATGGTTTTTCAAACTTTTTCCCTGTACTAAAACAATCCCCTTTTTGGCCCCTCCCCCTTTTTAAAATTTTAACCCAAAATTTCAAAATAAGCGTTTAAGTTGTTATCCCCAAGTTTAAATCCAAAAATTTAAAAAGTAAAACAGATTGTTGGTTTTTTGGGCCGAATAGTAATCCAAAGTTTTTTCTATTTTGTTCAGGTTTTTCAACTAGCAAACGAGGGTTATGATACCTAACTTTTTAAAACACTTTACTAAATTTGGGTTGTCCATATTTTTTAAAAGGATGGTGATGTTTTTTTTTTTGTTTTTGGTTTAAAATTTGCCCTGAAAATTTTCTCCATCATACAAAGAGGTAGCCCCCCAACAACCTTTATAAAATCCTTAAAAAAGAAAGATTTTTTTTTAAAAGTAATTCAATTTTTTCTTTTTTTTTTTTTCCTGAAAAAAAAAGAATTCTGTCCCAATATAAAAAAACGACAGAAATTTATTAAAAAAAAAACTTTTTCCAAAAAAAGAAAAGTTTTTTTTTTTTTTTTTTGAAAGAAAAGTAAAGGAAACGCCATTAAAACCCAAAAATTAAGCAAAACAAAAAATATAAATCAAAATTATCTACCAAGCGGTGAAACTAAAACACAAATTTCCAATCCCGATAAATTACATGAACCCCAAAACGAAACGAAAATTTAACCATAAATAAACATAGTTTCAAAACTCAAAAAAACGAAGCCAGAAATTAAACATTAAGTTGGGGCTTGCGGTACAAAAAAAAAAACCCCCTAAAATGTTCCCCCTTCCTTTTCCCAATGGGGCCCAAGAACAATAATTTTTTTTTGCACTTTTTTTTACTGGAAAAAAATTTCACAAATGAAATGTTGGGCAATTTGGTCACATTTAATTATTACATATATACCTGATATTTAAGTAAAAATTCTAAAAAATATTTTAATAATTATTATACTATATTATTAATATTAAAAAAGTTATAAAAGTAAAAACATTTGTTCATATTAATTTGTTTTCCAAAAAAAGTGCGAATTTTTTTAAATTCTAAAAAGGTCTGGCCTTGGGAAAGGGAAAATAACATTTGGTAAAAATTTTTTTGCACCCCAGACTTATATGTTTTTTATAGTTTTGAATTTAATTATGCCCCGATCCCGTTTATGAGTTTGACCTTCGGTTTTTATAATTATTTTTTGGTTCAATTTAACCTGGTCAAAAGTTTTTTCGTTTTTTTTTTTTGGGTTTTTCCATCTTAAAAGTTTTATTTAGATATTGCCTGATTTTGTTGGGTCAAGTTTTTCAGACGCGTTTTGTGAGAATTTGGGATTTTTTGTTCTTTTTACTTTTGCTTAATTTTTTTTGTTTAACCCAGTTCTTTTAGCTTTTTTTCCTTTTGCAAACTTGCACCCCTTTTGTGGAAAAAGGGATTTTTTTTAAATTTTAATTAATCCTACCCCCAAGAGTTGGCCGCCTTGGCCTTGAATGCAAAAGTGTCAAAATTGAACGTAATTGTGTTTTCCTCAAGAGTGGGCTTTTAGGTAGGAAGCCAATCGTTTTTTTTTTTTTTACATGAAACCTTCCCTTTCATTAATATTAAAAAACCCAATAGGAAAAGAAAAAGGAGTTTAGGTGGGGGCTATAGGGGGGCCCAAGCTCAGTATATTTCCCCTAGACCATTTTGGGATTCCCCGTTATAACCTAAGTTCAAACGTCAAAAAACGGGGGAGCAAACCATTAGACCCTTTGGCCTGACCAGGCAAATTTTCGAATAATCCTCCGCTGGAAGGACAGGTTATTGATTTCCCCCCCCAAAAAAAATTTATTCTTCCCCCCGCGAAAAAATTCCCAACCACAAGGGGACAATCCCACCCCCCCCCCCCTAGCAATGGGGAATTTAATGTTCTTGTCCGTTTCCTAAGCCGGTGAAATAATGGTCCCCGTTGGGTTTATTATCCCCTTCCAATTAACAAATCCTTAATCTTAAGTTAAACAATTGGATTTAAAATTTACTAGGAAACTTGTAAAAGGACAACTTCCATAGAGACTTCTACGGGGACAGTCCCCCCTGAATTTTATTCCTCCTGTAGTTTAGGGAGGGAGGGAGAAATGCCTCGAAAGGGGTCCTGGGGGCCAAAATTTTAGAACTTTAAGTGGAATAATTCATTTTTACCAGCTTTCTTCTATGGAAAAAGCCATGCAGATAAATTTTCAGAATTTAAAGTTCACTTGTTTCCCCCCTAAGTTGAGGATTACGATAGGGGGGGAAAAATGAAAAATGAAGGTTTTTAGAAGAAAGTCTGATGCAAAATCCCCCCGGGCAGGGTACCAGGATTTCTTCTGATCTTTTAGTGGTACAGGGGGAATTAAAATTGGATAGTCTTACTTTTTAAAATAGCTTTTGATTGGGGGTGGGTAAAACTTTAAGAAACTAAAAAAAAACCGCCTTAAAAAACGTAAATATTTTCCTATCCCGAAGTTCCCTCTCAAATAGTTTTAACCTAGGTCCCCCACTACGCTGTTTTTTGTTTATTGTATGAAAAGTAACAGAGTGGGGAAATACATTTTTTTTTTAAACTCCCAGAAAATGGGCAGAATTTTTTTATTCCCGTATTCTAGGATTTTTCAAGGGTTGGCCCTGCCCCTTCCCCTCCAATTTTTAGTCCCCCCCCCAGTTCCCCCCCCAGAAATTTTTTTTTAGAAAGGGATTTCCAAAAGTTGTTTGGAGACCCCACACCAGCGGGCGGTGGGCAGGCCCTGATTTTTTCTGAAAGATGGTAGATTTGGGCGAACCATAATTTTGAAGACAATTTTTTTTGAAAGCATGAAATATTTTTCCCGCAGGTAAAGAAGGGTAACTGGGTTTTTTTTTGTCCCCCCCCCTTTATATCCGGGGGGGATAATTTTGTTTAACGGGGGGTATTTTTGTGTGCGGGGGGTAAGTTTGTTCAGGGGGATCCATTTTGATTCCAGGTGGGGTTGGGGGGGGTGGTGGGGGGTTACTAACAACGCCCAGCCAAGACCCCACGAACGACAAAGCCACCCCCAGAAGAGGCTTTTTCCCCCAGTGGGGCCGCCAAAGGGGCACCCAAGGAAACCCCCAAGAAATTTTTTTTAAATAAAACTTAAGTTACCTCTTATTTTTCAAGCCAACCCGACCTCTAAACTTTGGCCTGGGTTATAGTGGGGATTTTTTGTTGAAAACCCCCAAATTACCCAAGCATTTAACTTTTTCAACAGGCTTGAAAATTTTTTATATCCTTTTTTCAGAACAAATTCCCGTTGGTGTTTTCCTTTGTCTTAGAAAATGTCAAACGCCCGTTGGGTCAATGTAGCCCCCAAGTTTTTTTTTTTTCAAACGTGAAAAAGTTACTCCATCAGGGTTTCACGCCACAACTCCTTACGTTTTTTTTAGTTTTTTTTTTGATACTCAAACCACCCAAGGCTATCCCACGTATTATTCAATGTAGCCCTTAATTTTAGAACTTTTTCCAGAAACAGTTTTTCCAACTTTTTTTTCCCTTTTAATATTTCCCCCCCTCCCCCTAAAAACCAATTTGTTCACAAACTTGAAAGTAAAAAACTCCACATTTCCTTTTTGTCCCACACCCCAAAACTTCCTAAACTTAAATGGCTTTTTTTTTTTGAAATACCCCCCAAACCACCAAGTTAAATTACTTTTCCAAAAAGGCTTTTTTTTTATAATCGGTTTCCAGGAAGAGGCCCTTTTGTCTTTATTCCTAATGGACCGGCTTTTTCCCCCCCCCTAAAACCCAATTCTCCTTTACTGATTTTTGAAGTGTTTCATCCCCCTGGTGTTGTTGTTTTCCATTACCCAATGGCGATTTTCATTGAAGAAAAGCAACTAGCTTGGTTAAATTAATAAGCAACCAACAAACACCAATGTTTTACAAATCAGAAGGGCATCAGGAAACATAATACTAATTTTTTAAAACCTTTACAAACTTGAAGGCCGTTTTCGTGTACTTTGGAAGTAAAAACAGGGGAAAGTCAGTTCCCTGCTTTAGAAATAATATTGGTCCTGTTTCCATAATGGATTAATTCAAAATCGAAGGGTGGTTTGTACGAACTAGCAAGGTTTTTTTTTCCCCTAAATTAGTTGGGTGAAAAGAAATACGCATAAACCCAATCTTAGTCACCGTAGAAGTAAAAAAAATTTGTTTTGATTTGTTTTACTATGTAAGCATAAAACCCGGGGTTATTTTCCCTTTTGTCAAAAAACCGTGAACCTATAACTTTTTGAAATCATTTTCCGCGTATAAGCCAACATGAACATAAAAAGAGTACCCTTTGAATGCCACAAGAACTTTGCCAATAATAAAATCATAATTGTAACCTTGACGCTAACAAAACTTAAAATCTAAAAACAGCGCAAAATGTTTTTTTCCAAAGGAAATAATATTTTTTTTCAATCAATTTGGAATAAACCCACGGGTTTCTCAGTTTTTCTTGAAAACTTAAATTTCGAACTGGGGCAAAATTTTTTTCTTTTAAAAAAGGGACTTTCACAATTTTTTTCTTTTCTAGAATTAAACACAAATCCATTTTTTTTTGAACCTGGTTTTTAATTAACTTTTTTACCTGTCCCCCCCCCCAACCAAAGTAGGGGCAAGTTTGTTTTTGGCTTAAAAACTAAACAAAAAAATTTTCCCTCCATTTCACAAAAACAAAGTAAAACAAACCAATTTTTTTACCCTTTTTAAAAAAAAACCTAAACATTAAAAATTCTAACTTAACAACCACACACCAAAAAACTGTTCTCACTTAGACATTAATAATATTTTTTTTCATCAGTGTAATTAACACTTTTTTTTTCCCTGGTTTTTTTTCGAACTAGCAAAGTTTTTTTTCTTACCCAAAGAATGAACCAAAAATTTTTTTTTTTTTTCCTAGAAGTAACATTTTTTTTGGATTGTGGGAATAACAACCGTTTCTGGCAGAAGTAGCAAGTTTTTTTGTTTCTGCCCCTAACACTAACAAACCTTTCCCCCCTCTTCAAAATGTAACATCAATTTTAACTTTAAAAACTAAAAAAAACAATATCTTTTTTTTTTTTACTGAACACACACACAAAGTTCCCTCACATTAGAAATAATATTTGTTTCATTCAGTGGATGACTCCCCCTTTTTTTTCCTGTCGAAACTAGCAAGTTTTTTGTCTACCAAAGGTAACCCAAATTTTTGTTTTTTTTCTTAGAAGTAACATTTTTTTTTGATTGTGGGGAATTAAATCCAACTTTTTTTTGTTCCCCCCCAAGTAAGCAAAAAGTTTGTTTTTTTTGGCTTTAACCACTCACAATTTTTTCCTCCATCAAAGGTAAACTATTAAATTTTTTTTTTATCTTAAAACTAAAAACATACCTTTTTTGTACTGAACACAACCACAAATTTTCTTTTCCTAGAAATAATTTTTTTTTTTTTTTCATCCAGTGATTAACACTTTTTTTTTTGTTTTTTTTGTTTTTACCAAAGGATACCAAATTATTTTCTTTTTTAGAATAACAATTTTTTGTGATGTGTGAAACAACCTTTTTTGTTCCTGGCCCAGAATTAAGCAGGGTTTTGCCTAACCACTAACAAAATCCTTTGTCATAACGTAAACAAATAAAAATTTTACCTTAAAAATACATCTTTTTTTTTTTTTACTGAACGCCACACACAAATTTTTTCCCCTCTTTTAGAAAATAATTAATTGTTTTTTCCCCCCAATCATGATACCACATTTTTTTCCCATTTTCGAACTAAAAGCAAGTTTTTTTTGCTAAACACCTAAGGGCTAACAAATTTTTTCTGTCCCCCCAAAATACTTTTTTTTTTTTTTTTTTTCCTTAGAAGTATACATTTTTCCACCCCCCCCTTAAGTAATGCAAATAAAAAAAGTTTTTTTCCTGGTTCGAAACTTTGCCAGTTATTCCCTACAAAGAAAATACCAAATTTTTTTTTTCTTAGAAAGTAACAATTTTTTTTTGTTTTGTGGAATAGCAACTTTTTTTTCTGTCCAGAAGTAAGCCAAGTTTTTTTTCCCCTGCCCTTAATTTACGAGAAACAAATGGTTCACCCTTCATCAAAGTAAACAATCCATTTTATCCTTTAAACTAACATAACGTTTACTGAAAAACAACAAAATTTTCTCTTTGGCAAAAAAAAAATAATATTTTTTTTCATCAGTGCTAACAACTTTTTTCCTGTTTTCGAAAAACTAGCAAGTAAATTTCAACCCAAGGTAAAAACCCAAATTCTTTTTTCCCTTAGAAGTTTAACAATTTTTTTTTTTTTGATTGTTGTGATAAACAACTTTTTTTCCCCCTGCAAGAAGTAAGCAATTTTTTTTTGTTTTTTTTGCCTTTTAACACTAAAACCAGAACCTTTCCCTTCATCAAAAAGTTAAAACAATATTTTTTTTAACGTTAAAAGCTTAACATAACCTTTTTTTTTTTTTACACCGAAACACCAAAACAACCCATTTTGTTTTTTCCTCCTCTTAGAAATAATTATTTTTTTTTTTTCAATTATGGAAATAACACATTTTTTTTTTCCAGTAACGAAAACTATCAAGTTTCTTTGTTTTTTGGCTTAACACTAGCAAATTTTTTTTTTGTTTCCCTGTCAAAGAAATAACTTTTTTTTTTTTTTGTTTTTTTTTTTTTTTTAGAAAGTAAAACCAATTTTTTTTTTTTTTCGTTATGAATTTAAAAAGTGTTTTTTCCTGTTTTCGAATTTTTTTAAGCAATATTCCTAAACCAAAAAGATAACCCAAATTTTTTTCTTAGAAGTAACATTTTTTTTTAGTTTTTTTTTTTTTTTGTGAATAAAACAACTTTTTTTTTTTCCTGTCCAGAAAGTAAGCAAGTTTTTTTCTGCTTTAACACTAACAAATTTTTTTTTCTCATCAAAAATCCCACAACATTTTTTGTTATTTTAAACCTAACAATACTTTTTTTTTAACGTGAACCACACACAAAAATTTTCCTCTTTGGGAAAATAAATAATTGTTTCAGCAGTGGAATTAACCCTTTTTTTTCTCCAAAAAGGTTTTCGAACCAGCAAAGTATTTTCTACCAAGAAAAGAACCAAAATTTTTGTTTTTTGCTTTAGACACTTTTTTTGCTTAGCTCAAAGTTTTTTTTGGCCTTTAGCACTAAACAAACATTTTTGTTCTTCCTCATCAAGTAAAAACAATAATTTTATCCTTTAACAAACCTAACATAAAATTTTTTAACTGAACACGCCAACAACTTTTTTTTTCCTCCTGGAAATAACTTTTTTCCATCATTGAAAATAACCCACTTCTTTTTTGTTTTTTCCTGTTTCAGAACTAGCAAGTATTCGACCAAAGAATACCAAAAAATTTTTTTTTTTTTTTCTAGAGTAACAATTTTTTTTTTTTTGTGATTGTGATTGTGAACAAACTTTTTTCTTGGGGCAAGAAGTTAAGAAAGTTTTTGCTTAAACCACGAACAAACCATTCTTCATCAAAAAGGGTTAAAAAACAATATTTTTTATCACTTAAAACTAAAACATTACTTTTTTTTTACTGAAACCACAACACATTTTTCCCTCCTTAATAAATAATTTTTTTTCCCAATCAGTGGGGGTGAATTACACCACATTTTCCCCCATTTCCGACTAAGCAAAATTTTTCCCCCCCTTAACCACTAAAACCAAATTTTTCCTCATCAACACTAAACAAATATTTTTTTTTTTAATCTTTTTTAAAACGAAGATACTTTTTTTTTACTGAACACACACAAATTTTTCCCCTCCTTTAGGAATATAATTTTTTTTTTTTTTTTCTTTCGTCCCATGGAATAAACAACGTTTTTTTTCCCTGTTTCCCGAACTATAGCAAAGGTTTTTCTGTCCCAAGGAATAACAAAAATTTTTTTCCCTCCAGAAGTAAAACTTTGTTTTTCGTTTTTGATTGTTGACTAACAACTTTTCTGAAAACCAGAAAGTAGCAAGTTTTTGAGTAACCAACGACAAATGCTTTCTCTTTCAACGTAAAACAAACATTCCTTTCCCTTTAATGCTATGCCCCCCTACCCCAAACGTTTTAACTTAACACTTAAAAGACTTTTTTTTTTTTTCAACGTCGAAAGCATCAACAACTGTTTTTTTTTCCGTTTTAATACCTAACATAACTTTTTTACTTAAAAGTACTTCCAAATTTCTTCTTTAGAATTTAACCACTTTTTTTTGCCATTCAAATGAAAAAATAACATTGGTTGGGGATTTGGGGTTTAATCCTTTTTATTTGGTAGAAAACTTTGCCTAGTTTTCCCCGAACAGAAAAAAGTGTTTTTTTACTTCCAACTGGATGAAAAATATTTATTTTTTTTTTTTTTTATGAGAAAATTGTTTTTTTTTGTTTTTTTTTTTGTGGTGTTTCAGTTAAAAAGTAATTGTTAAGTTTTTTTAAAGATAAAATATTGTTTTTTTACTTTTTGGTTTTGGAAGAAGAAAATTTTTGTTTAAGTGTTTTAAGCAAAAACTTTCATAGTTTTTTTTTTTTTTTCGAACTGAAAAAATTGTGGTTTGTTTGTTTTTAATCAAACTGATGAACATGTGTTTTTTATTTTTCCTAAGGAGAAAAAAATTGGGGTGTGGGATTTTTTTCGTAAAAAAGTAATGTTAGTTTTTTTTTTTTTAAGGTAAAATATTTTGGTTTTTTACTTTTTTAAATGAAAAAAGGTTTTTGTTTTAGTGGTTTTTTTTAAGCAAAACTTTGCCCTACCTTTTCCCCCCCCCCCCCTGCCCAGAAAAGAACTGTTTATCACAAATCAAAAAATTTGTTTACTTCCCTAAGAAAACTTTTGGTATCTTTTTTTGGTTAAGAAAAACTTTGCTAGTTTTCCGAAAACCAGAAAAAAAAAGTGGTTGTTCCCCACTGATGGAAAAAAATATTTATTTTTCTAAGAGAAATTTTTTTTGGGTGGTGGGTGGTTACAATAAAAAGTAAATTTTTAGTTTTTTTTTTTAAGATAAAAAGTTATTGTTTTTTACTTTTGAATGAGAAAATTTTTTGGTTAGTGCTAGGCAAAAAAAACTTTTTGCCTTTACTGTGACCATCAAAAGTTTTTTTTTTTTGTTTAATTCAACAATCCAAAAATTGGTTACTTTCCTAAAAACAAAATTTTGGGTTTTTTCGGTTTTGGTTGAGAAATTACTTGCTAATTCGAACAGAAAAAAGTTTGTTTTTTTTATCACTGGATGAAAAAAAATTATTTTTATTTTCCAAGAAGAAAAATTTTTTTTTTGTGGTCTTGTTTCAAGTAAAAAATTTTTTAATGTTTAGTTTTTTTTAAATGTGAATTGTGTTTGTGTTTACCTTTAAAGGAAGATTTGTTTTATGGGTTTTTTTTTTAGTGGTTTTAAGCCAAAAACCTTGTTTACGTTCTGAACAGAAAAAGTTGTTCTTAATAACCAAAACAAAAGAAAACGTTACTTTTTTTTTCTGAGGAAAAAAATTTTTTGGTAAATCTTTTTTGGCAGAAATACCTTGTTGCTACTTTTTTTCCGAAGCAGAAAAAAAAAGTGTTTTTTTATCAACTGGATGAAATAAAATATTATTTTCCTAAGAGAGAAAATGTTTTTGTGGTGTGGTTTCCAGTTAAAGTATGTTTATATTAAAGAAGAAAGTTGTTACCTTTTTATGATGATGGTTTTTGGTTAGTGGGTTAAGCAGAACTTGCTACTTTCTGAATGAAAAAACTTTTTTTTATTCACAATCAAAAATTTTTTACTCTTCCCTAAGAAAAATTTGCCCTATCTTCCCTTTTGAACAGAAAAACTTGCTACTTCACGCTTAAACCGGTTTTTATCACTCAGGACAACAATTTTATTTCCCCCTACGAGAAAAATTTTGGGTTTCTTTTGTTTAAGTAATACGTTTGCCCTAATATTAAAGACAGAAATGTTTGTTTTACTTTTGATGAGAGGTTTGTTTATGTTTTTAGCAAACTTGCTACTTCCTGCAGAGAAAAACAGTATTGTTTTTTTATTTACCATCAAAAAATGGTTTTTACTTCTAAGAAAAAATTTGTTATCCTTTGAAAGTAAAACCTTTTGCCCCTAGTTTTCGAAACTGAAGAATGCGTTGTTTTATCCGCTGATTGATGGGAAATAATTAAATTTATTTCCCCCCCTAAAGAGAAAAATTTGGTTGGGTGTTTGGTTGTTTCCCGTAAAAAAGTTTGGTTTAGTAAATTAAAGGTAGAAATGTTGTCCTTACTTTTGGAAATAGAGAAGGTTTGTTAGTTGTTTAGTGTTTTTAAGCCAAAACTTTTGCTACTTCCCACTGACCAGAAAAAGTTTGTTTTATCACAATCCCAAAAATTGTTTTTATGTTCTCCCAAAAGAAAAAATTTTGGTAAAAAAATCTTTTGAACAGATAACTGTGCTAGTTTTCGAAACTGAAAACCGTGTTTATCACTGGATGAAAAAATATTTAATTTGTTTCCGAAGAAAAAATTTGTTTTGTGTTCAGTAAAAGTAATAGGTATTTAATAGGAACAGATAACTATCATAAAGAACCAATTGCTACTTCTAAGAAAATGTGGTATCTTTTGAGAAGGAAACTTGCAAGGCTCCAAGCATGAAACGGTATCCTATCACTTGGATGGAAAATGATAATTACTTCCACCCAGAGAATTGGGTGTGTTTAAGTCAAGGTTTTGTTTTTAGTGTTATTAACCAAGGAAAGTTGTTACTTTCCCTGCCAGAAAGAAAGATTTTGTTTTTATCTTGGCGGAAACTGGTGACCTGTTTAATAGAAGAAAATCGTGGTTACTTGTACCCTTCCTAAGGAAAAAATTATTTTGTTTTATCACTTTTTGGTAAGAAACCTTTTTGCCGTTACCTTTTTTTTACAGAAAAGTTTTTTTTGTGGTATCTTTGACCAGAAAAACCTTTGCCTACGTGCTCTGACAGAAAGGTGATCTTGTTTTGGATCACAATCAAAAAAATTTTTTGATTTTAGTTGTATAAGAAAAAGTATCTTTTTGACAGAAAACATTGATAGTTTTCGTAACAGAAAAAAGTGATACCACTGATACAAAATTTATTATTCTAGAGAAATTTGAGTGTGAAAAACAAAACATTATTTTCCTAATTAGAGAAAAATTTTGTATGGTGTGTAGAATACTTGCTAGTTCAAAAAACAGAATCGTTTTTAAGTTGGTTTAACGTAAAACGTTTTTTTGTTTAATAATTTAAGAAAAAGGTTATTTTTTACAGAAACTTTTGTGGCGAATGAGAAATTTGTTAGTGTGGGATTAAATCCAACTTTGGCTTACACTGATGACAGAAAAATTTGTGTGTTTCAGTATCAACAATTCATGTTTAGTTTTAAAAATTGTTACTTTCCTAAGAAAAAAAAATTTGGTATCCTTTTTATTTTGCAAAAGAATAACTTTGCTAGTTTTCGAAACTTGCTAAAAAAAAGTGGTTTTTATCACGGGTTAAAAAATATTTATTTCCGGAGATAATTTGTGTGTTTTCAAAAGTAAAAATGTATTTGTAGTTTTTTTCAGCGAATAAAATGATCTTACTTTGATGGAGAAAAATTTTTGTTTTTAGTGTAAGCCAGAACTTGCTACTTCTGCCAGAAAAAGTTGTTTTATCACAAAAAAAAAAAAATGTTACTTCTAAAAAAAAATTGGTATCTTTTTTTTTGGTAGAAAATACTGCTAGTTCGAACAGAAAACTTTTCATCATAACGAAAAAATTGTTTTCTCTAAAAAAAAGTATCTTTGACAGAAAAAGTATTATTTGTTAGTGTTAAGCAAAAATTACTAGTTCGAAACTGAAAAAGTGTTATCACTGATGAAAAGCATTATTTCTAAGAGAAATTTGTGTGTGTTCAGTAAAAAGTATGTTAGTTTTAAGAATAAAATAATTGTTTACTTTGATGAGAAAATTTTTGTTAGTGCTAAGCAAAAACTTGCTACAAGTGACAGAAAAATTTGTTTATCACAATCAAAAAAATTGTTACTTTAAGAAAAAAAATTTGGTATCTTGGTAGAAATAACTTTGCTAGTTCGAACAGAAAAAGTGTTATCACTGATGAAAAATATTATTTCCAAGAGAAAATTTGTGTCTTTTAGTAAAAGTATGTTTAGTTTTAAGATAAAATGATGTTTACTTTGGTGAGAAAATTTGTTAGTTAAGCAGAACTTTTTACTTCTGACAGAAAAGTTGTTATCACAAAAAAAAAAACTTTACTTCTACAGAAAAAATTTGGTATCTTTGGTATGAATAACTTGCTAGTTCTAATGAGAAAATTTTGGGTTTCAGTCAAAAGTATGTTGCTAGTTCGAACAGAAAAAGTGTTATCACTGATGAAAAATATTATTTTCAAGAGAAATTTGTGTCTGTTCAGTAAAAGTATGTTAGTTTTATGATAAAATGATGTTAGTTTGATGAGAAAATTTGTTAGTGATAAGCAGAACTTGCTACTTCTGCCAGAAAAGTTGTTATCACAAACAAAACAAATGTTACTTCTAAGAAAAAATTTGGTATCTTCGGTAGAATACTTGCTAGTTCGAACAGAAAACTTTTCATCATAACGAAAAATTGTTACTTCTAAGAAAAAAAATATTTTTGACAGAAAAATTTGTTAGTGTTAATCAAAACTTGCTAGTTCGAACTGAAAAAGTGTTATCACTGATGAAAAATATTATTTCTAAGAGAAATTTGTGTGTGTTCAGTAAAAGTATGTTAGTTTTAAGATAAAATATTGTTACTTTGATGAGAAAATTTGTTAGTGCTAAGCAAAACTTGCTACGTGTGACAAAAAAGTTGTTATCACAATCAAAAAATTGTTACTTCTAAGAAAAATTTGGTATCTTTGAAACTTGCTAGTTCGAACAGAAAAAGAGTTGTTAATGATGAAAAATATTATTTCTAAGAGAAATTTGTGTGTGTCTTCAGTACAAGTATGTTAGTTTTAAGGTAAAATGATGTTATTTTGATGAGAAGGTTTGTTAGTGTTAAGCAGATCTTGCTACTTCTGACAGAAAAGCTGTTATCACAAACAAAAAATTGTTACTTCTACGAAAAAATTTGGTATCTTTGGTAGAAAACTTGCTAGTTCGAACAGAAAATGTGTTATCACTGATGAAAAATATTATTTCTAAGAGAGAATTGTGTGTGTTCAATAAAAGTATGTTAGTTTTAAGGTAAAATGTTGTTACTTTGATGCTCACATTTAAAATACATGTGATTTTATTAATAACATCTTATTTTTTAATAAAGTTGGGTGTGAAAAGAATGAGTACTTCAAGTTGTAAAATTGGTTTAGGGGGGTCATTAAGAAAAGAACTTGTTCTAAAAAGATATAAAAAAAGCCTTTTGAAAGTATTACATGATGTTGGGGTATTCAAAAAGCCATTAAAGTAGAGTTTTGGGTGAAAAGGATGAGTACTTCAAGTTGTAAAATGGGTTTAGGGGGGAAATTAAGAAAGGAACTTGTTCTGAAAAGATATAAAAAAACCTTTTGAAAGTATTGCTTGGTGTTGGGGTATTCAAAAAGTCGTAAAGTAAAGTTGTGGGTGAAAAAGAATAAGTACGTCAAGTTATAAAATTGGTTTAGGTGGGGACATTAAGAAAGGAACTTGTTCTGAAAAGATATAAAAAAGTTTTTTGAAAGTATTGCTTGGTGTTGGGGTATTCAAAAAGCCATTAAAGTAGAGTTGTGGATGAAAAGAATGAGTACTTCAAGTTATCAAATTGGTTGGGGGCCCGTGGCCTTTAGGGGCCTGGGGGGCCCTTTGGGGTTGGGGTAGTGGGGCCTTGTGGGGTTGGGGTAGGGGGGCCCTTTGGGGTTGGGGTAGGGGACCTTACAACACTGTTCAAATGGAACTTGTGTATTATAACGACCACAGAGTTTCACCCCAAATCATCTTCTAAAATGTCTCAAACGGTTTCGCCCAAATAATCCCCTAAAAGTAATTTCTGCATGTTCCTTTGTTTCGACATCACTGCGCTGTCACATTTGAAATTCCTAGAAAACCCTTTCCCGCGTAAAATATATTCAATCTGTCTTCATCTCGAAGGTGTTCCTAGCTACACTATTATGGCTTCGATAGAATATAAATTTATCTCTCTGGTCTAAAGATCAGAGAAGCCATATTTAAAAAAAGAATATCAATTTATCTCTGTCACTAAGTCTAAAGATCAGAGAAGCCATATTTGAAAATAGAATTTCTATCTCTTTAGAGTCCCGTATAATTCCTAGGAAACAAGTGATGTCATTTCTAATTCCGATGGCTTCGATAGAATATTAAAGAATTTATCACTAAGTCTAAAGACCAGAGAAGCCATATTTAAAAATATAATTTCCATCTCTTTAGAGTCCCGTATAATTTCTAGGAAACAAGTGATGTCGTTTCTAATTCCGTTAGTGGATCAATAATTCCCCTTAGAAACAAGAAATAAATTCCCCTTACATCGATCAATAATTCCCCTTAGAAACAAGAAATAAATTCCCCTTTCGTGGATCAATAATTCCCCTCGATTATGCAAATCAATTTCTCAGAAATCTAGTTCCCCTTCGATTACGCAATCAATTTCTCAGAAATCTGTCCCCCTTCGTGGATCAATAATCCTTGAATAAATTATGTAGGGTTCATAGTGATACCTGGCTCCCTACTAATGTATTATTTTTTTTTTGTTTTTTGTTTTCCATACCAGGGCACTTCGTATCGAAGGAGTTGTCGTAGAAACTTCAAAAAGGGCTCATTGTATTGGAAATTGAAGTGGCTAGTGCCCATTTTAAGAGTCGAAAGTGATTGGATGGCAACTAGCCCCCCCCCCCCCCCCTTACGACCATCATTCCCCCAAACGCATCCAATCAAAATTGTGAGATAGCCATTTTGTTCATCGTAGTTGATTTCCAGATAGAAAATATGTTTTGGAGGAGGAAAATCCCCCACAACCCTTAGGGCAAGGGTTTTAGGCTATGCCCTTGGGGTATGATATAAGAACGATGTTGGCACAATATATTATTTATTAATTTTTTCCTTTAGAGCAGGGCACTTCGTATCGAAGAAGTGGTCGTAGAAACTTCGAAAAGGGCTCATTCAATTGGAAATTGGAGTGGATTATGCCATTTTTAATAGTAAAAAATGATTGGAAGGCGACTAACACCCCTTCCACGCCCACCATTTCCCGAAACAAATCCAATCAAAATTTTGATATATCCATTTTGTTCAGCGTAGTTGATTTCCAGATAGAAATTATGTTTTTGAGGAGGACACTCCCCCACAGCCCTCAGGGCAAGGGTTGTAAGTTATGCCCTGGGGGCATATAAGGTTTTTAATAGAAGGCGCTGTCGTAAAAACTTCAGGAAAGACTCATTCGATCGGAAATTCAAAGGGCTAGTGCCCTTTTTAATAGTCGAAAGTGACTGGAGGGCAACTAATCCCCCTCTCACGTCCACCTTTTCCCCAAACACATATAATCAAAATTTTAAGATAGCCATTTTATTCAACGTCGTTTATAGCCATTATGCTCCGCGCAGTTCAAAGTTCAGGAAGTTATACCTTTGAGCAGGAAATTCCCCCCACAGTCTTAAGGCCAAGGGTTGGGCATGTAAGGTTTATATTGAAATCTTTGTCGTAGAAACTTGAAAAAGGGCTCATTCGAATGGAAATTCAAAGGGCTAGTGTCCTTTTTATTAGTCGAAAGTGATTCGAGGGCAATTAACCCCCCTCTCACGCCCACCTTTTCCCCAAACACATCCAAACAGAAGTTTTAGATAGCCATTTTATTCAACATAGTTGAACGTTTTGGAAATTAGGTCTTTAAGGATTGTAACCCCTTCCCCCCATCCCTCAGGGTTGTAAGTTATGCCCTGGGGGCATATAATGTTTTATTGAAAGCGTTGTCGTAGAAACTTCAAAAGGGCTCATTCAATTGGAAATTGAAAGGGCTAGTGCCTTTTTTAATAGTTGAAAGTGATTGGAGAGCGAACAACGCCCCTCTTACGCCCACCATTTTACCAAACACATCCAATCAAAATGTTGAGATGTCCTTGTTCAACGTTGTTCAAAATGTTGAGATATCCATTTTGTTTTGGGTTTCATAAATGAAACCCAAAACGAACAGAAATTACAATAAATAACCGAGTCAAACTCAAAACGAGCAGAAATTAACATATGTTGGGCTCAAAACCCCTATGCCTTCCCAAGGCCAGAACAAAATTTGCGCTTAAATGAAAAAAATACAAATGAATGTGCATTGTCAGTTTAATATACATATACTGATATTTAGTAATCAAAATGCTAATATTATTTGATTTATTAAAGTTATAAAAGTAAAAAAATTTGTATTTTTTCAGTAAAGTGCAAATTATGTTCTGGCCTTGGGAAGGCATAGGGGTTTTGAGCCCAACTTATGTTAATTTCTGTTCGTTTTGAGTTTGACTCGGTTATTTATCGTAATTTCTGTTTGTTTTGGGTTTCATTTATTTATAGATGCTGATTTGTGGTAGTTTCACGCTTGGTAGATTATTTGATTTTATTTTTGCTCATTTTTTGTTTAATGGAGTTCTTTACTTTTCTTTGAAAAACTTATTTTGAAAAATTTTGTTGTAATTAATTTCTGTTCGTCTATGCTGTAGAAAAATTTTCGGCAATTTTTAACAACATACCCCCTTTTAAAAATCTGGACACAAATAGTAGTGTTTAATTTAGTTTCATACCTCCTCTAGTTGAACTGAAATAGAAAACTTGATACCATTCGCAAAAAATCTGTTTACTTTCTTTGATAGCTTGGATACACTTAAGCTATTTTGATTTGGTTAAATTTTAAGAGCAGAAGTAGCCCCGAAAGTTTGAACATAATACCCTTAGTCGTTCTTGGAATACTGCTGAGATGCCTTATTGGAAATTAGCATTAACACAGTGCATTTTGATTTAATCTTAAGGCAAAATTTAGTTTTAAAAAATAAAGGCAAGTAGGAGGGTGGGCGTCGAAAGATTATTAGTTTCCCTCCAATCATTTTTGACTATTAAAAAGGGCATCAGCCCTTTCTATTTTCAATAGAATGAGCCCTTTTCGAAGTTCCTACGACAACTCCTTCGATACGAAGTGCCCTGGTCTAAACATCAACAACAACAACAAAAATAATACACTATATTCACATCGATCTTTACTATAATTAAATTTAAAAAAAAACAATTTTTTTTAACTGAAAGTAAGGAACGACGTTATAACTTAAAACGAACAGAAATTATTCCGTATATGAAAGGGGCTGTCCCCTCCTCAATGCCTCGCTCTTGACGCTAAAGTTTTTTATTGTTTAAAAAAATAATAGTTGTGAGAAAGTCAAACTTTAGCATAAAGAGCGAGGCGTTGAGGAGGGGACAACCCCTTTCATACAGGGAATAATTTCTGTTCGTTTTAAGTTTTATGGTCGTTCCTTACTTTCAGTTAAATAAACTTGTTTTTTTATTTAATTTTTGAATGTTTTTGAATTAATGCAGGTTTTGATTTTGGCTCACCGTACATGAATAATTAAAACAAAATTTGCATATTAATTTTACTTTTATTTGGTTAAATGGCTTTCTCGAAACTTTGTTTAATTTTATTTACTAACGTTTTTATTAGTAATAAATATACATAACTTACGAATTAACTTACGTAACGAACTTCTATATTCATATATTTTTAATGCGTATATTAGGGGGCTTGCCCCCTAGTCAATACCTCGCTCTTTAAGCTAAATTTCAAATTTTGTTCCAATTCTTTAGAAATGACCTCTTAATCACAAGGGCCGTTATTTAGGATAAATAGCTCTTATGAAAGTATTACAAAATCTTTGGCTTAAAGAGCGAGGTATTGACTAGGGGGTGAACCCAATCATACACGTAATATTTTCTGTTTCGTTTTAAGTTTTGATGTTACTCCTTATTTTCAGTTGGAAAACTTGTTTTTTTTTTATATTTAATTTCTGATCTTGTTTTTTAAATAATGCTGGGAAATCTGGCGCCCCCTTCATAGCAATGTCCCTTCCCCCATGAAAACTTCCTTCATGGAAATATATATTCCCAGATAACCCCCGACCCACCCACCCCTTCTACTACCAGAAAAACTCCCCCCTGAAAACGTCTGTATACTTCCTAATAACCAATAATATATGTTAACATTGGGTAAAGTTCATAACTATCAGCCCTCCCTTAATTAAGGGGACTTGGGGGATTTAGTCATCCTAAAGGACATAGTTATCATATTTTCAACCATGCTGAACAAAATGGCTATCTCAAAATTTTGATCAGGTGACTTCGGGAAAAAATGAGCGTGGGAGGGGGCCTAGTTGCCCTTCATTTTTTGGTAACTTAAAAGGGCACTAGAACTGTTAATTTCCGTTCCAATGAGTCCTCCCACGATATTCTAGGACTACTGGGTCGATACGGTCACCCCTGGGAAAAAAAAAACACCGTGATCTTTCGTCGGGCAAAAAATGCGAAATTCCACATTTTTGTAGACAGGAGCTTGAAACCTCTACAGCAGGGTTCTATGATACGCTGAATATGATGGTGTGATTTTCATTAAGTTTCTATAATTTTGAAAGGGTCTTTCCCCCTTTTTTCGAACATCAACCAACTGTTATCGCGTAACTTTTGATGGGTAGAAGTAAACTTGATGAAAGTTATATATTTGAATTCAGCATTGAAATCTGATTCTTTTGATGTATCTATTTGTATCTAAAACCCGTTTTCTATAGTTTCGGTTACCATTGAGCCGGGTCGTTCCTTACTTACAGTTCGTTATCACGAACTGTTTGAAAATGTTAAGCCTTCCAACAACTTTCGACTACTAAAAAGGGCACAAGGCCTTTCTATTTCCAATCGAATGAACCCTTTTTGAGTTTCTACGACAACGCTTTCTATAAACACCTTATATGCACCCAGGGCATAAATTACAACCCTTACCATAAGGGCTGTGAGGGTGGTTGTCATCCTCTAAGACCTAATTTCGAGAACTTTCAATTACGTTAAACAAAATGGCTATCTCAAAATTTTGATTGGATGTGTCTGGGAAAAGGTGGATGTGAGAAGGGCGTTAGTCTATCTCAATCACTTTCAACTCTTAAAAAAGGCACTAGCCCTTTCAATTTTCAATCAAATGAGCCCTTTTGAAGTTTCTGTGACAACACTTTCAATAAAAACCTTATATGCCCCCAGGGCATAACTCACGACCCTTGGCCCGAGGGCTGGGGGGTGTCATCCTCAAAGACCTAATTTCCAGATTTTTCTGCAACGTTGAACAAAATGGCTATCTGAAAATTTTGATTGGATGTGTTTGGGGGAATTGTGGGTGTCAGAGGGGGGTTAGTTACCCTCCAAGCACTTTCAACTATTAAAAAGGACACTAGACCTCTCAATTTCCAATTCAATGAGCCCCTTTTGAAGTTTTTACGACAACTCTATCTATAAAGACCTTATAAGGACCCAGGGCATAACTTAAAACCTTAGCCCTGGGGGCTCGGGGGGGGGGATTGTCATCCTTAAATACATAATTTCCAGAAATTTCAACTACTTTGAACACAATGGCTATCTCTAAACTTTTATTAAAGGTGCTTGGGGAAATGGTGGGCGTGAGAGGGAGGGTAGTAACTCTCCACTAACTTTCGACTATTAAAAAGGGCAATTTCAATTTCCAATCAAATGAACTCTGTTTGAAATTTCTACGACAACTTTCTATATAAACCTTATATGCCCCCAGGGCACAACTTAAAACCCTCGCACTGAGGACTCTGATGGGGTTATCATCCTAAAAGACCTAATTTCCAGAACCGTCGACTACGTTGAACAAAATGGATATCTCAAAATTTTGATTGTTTGTGTTTGGAGAAATGGTGGGCGTGAGAAGGTGGTTAGTTGCCCTTATATCACTTTCGACTATTAAGAGGGCACTAGTCCTTTTAATTTCCAATTGAATGAGCCCTTTTTGAAGTCTCTAAAACAGCGCTTTCCATTAAAAAAAACCTTTTATGCCCCCAGGGCATAGCTTACGACCCTTCCCCTGAGGGCTGTGGAGGTGTTGTCATCCTTAAGGACCTAATTTCCAAAACTTTCAACTACGTTGAATAAAATGGCTATCTAAAAATTTTGATTGGATGTGTTTGGGGAAAAGGTGGGCGAGAGAGAGGGTTAGTTGCCCTCAAATCACTTTTGAGGCTATTAAAAAGGGCACTAGCCCTTTGAATTTCCGATCGAATGAGCCCTTCTTCAAGTTTCTACGACAAAGATTTCAATAAAAACTTATATTCCCCCAGGACATAAACTATAATCCTTGCCCTGAAGACTGTGGGAGGAGTGTTCTAATCAAAGGTATAATTTCCTGAACTTTAAACTGCGTAGAACAAAACAAAAAGGCTATCTCAAAATTTTAATTGGATGAGTTTGGATAAATGGTGGGCGTGGAAGAGGTGCTAGTTGCCTTCCAATCACTTTCGACTATTAAAAAGGGCACTAGCCATTTCAATTTTCAATAAATTGAGCCCTTTTTGAAGTTTCTACGACAATGCGTTCTATAAAAACCTTATATTCCCCCAGGGCATAACTTACAACCCTTACCCTGTGGGTTGCGGGGGGGGGGCTCATCCTCAAAGACCTAATTTTCAGAACTTTCGACTACATTGAACAAAATGGCTATCTTAAAATTTTGATTTGATGTGCTTGGGGAAAAGGTGGGCGTGAGAGGGGGGTTAGTTGCCCTCCAATCACTTTCGACTATTAAAAAGGGCACTAGCCCTTTGAATTTCCAATCAAATGAGCCTATTTTGAAGTTTCTACGATAACGCCTTATATAAAATCTTATTTGCCCCCAGGGCATAACTTACAACCCTTGCCCTGAGGGCTGTACGGGAGTATCCTCCTCAAAAACATAATTTCTATCTGGAAATCAACTACACTGAACAAAATGTCTATCTAAAAATTTTGATTGGATGTGTTTGGGGGAAAGGTGGGCGTGAGAGGGGCGTTAGTTTACCTCCAATCACTTTCAACTCTTAAAAAAGGCACTAGCCCTTTCAATTTCCAATCAAATGAGCCCTTTTGAAGTTTCTGTGACAACGCTTTCAATAAAAACCTTATATGCCCCCCAGGGCATAACTTACAACCCTTGGCCTGAGGGCTGGGGGGGAGTGTCATCCTCAAAGACCTAATTCCCAGATTTTTCTGCAACGTTGAACAAAATGGCTATCTGAAAATTTTGATTGGATGTGTTTGGGGGAATAGTGGGCGTGAGAGGGGATTAATTACCCTCCAAGCATTTTCAACTATTAAAAAGGGCACTAGCCCTCTCAATTTCCAATTGAATGATCCCCTTTTGAAGTTTTTACGACAACTTTATCTATAAAAACCTTATATGCACCCAGGGCATAAATTACAACCTTTGCCCTGGGGGCTCTGGGGGGTTTTCATCCTTAAATACATAATTTCCAGAAATTTCAACTACGTTTAACACAATGGCTATCTCTAAACTTTGATTGAAGGTGTTTGGGGAAATGGTGAGCGTAAGACGGGGGTTAATTACTCTCCACTCACTTTCGACAATTAAGAAGGGCAATTTCAATTTCCAATCAAATGAGCCCTTTTTTAAATTTCTACAACAATTTTCTATATGAACCTTATATGCCCCCAGGTAACAACTTAAAACCCTTGCACTGAGGGCTCTGATGAGGCTATCATCCCGAAATACCTAATTTCCAGAACTGTCGACTACGTTGAACAAAATAGATATCTCAATATTTTGATTGTTTGAATTTTGATTTCAAAATTTTGAAATGGTGTGCGTGAGAGGGTGGTTAGTTGCCCTTCAATCACTTTCGACTATTAAAAGGGCACTAGTCCTTTCAATTTTCAATTGAATGAGCCCTTTTTAAAGTTTCTAAAACATCGCTTTCTATAAAAACCTTATATGCCCACAGGGCATAACTTACGACCCTTGCCCTGAGGGCTATGGGGGTGGAAGCGTTGTCATCCTTAAGGACCTAATTTCCAAACCTTTCAACTACGTTGAATAAAATGGCTATCTAAAAATTTGATTGGATGTGTTTGGGGATAAGGTGGGCGAGAGAGGGGGCTAGTTGCCCTCAAATCACTTTCGAGACTATTAAAAAGGGCACTAGCCCTTTGAATTTCCGATCGAATGAACCCGTTTCTACGACAAAGATTTCAATAAAAACTTATATGCCCCAGGGCATAAACTATAATCCTTGCCCTGAAGACTGTTGGGGGAGTGTTCTAATCAAAGGTATAATTTACTGAACTTTAAACTGCGTGGAACAAAAAGGCTATCTCAAAATTTTGATTGGATGAGTTTGGGGAAATGGTGAGCGTGGAAGGGGTGTTAGTTGCCTTCCAATCACTTTCGACTATTAAAAAGGGCACTAGCCATTTCAATTTCCAATCAAATGAGCCATTTTTGAAGTTTCTACGACAACGCGTTCTATAAAAACCTTATATGCCCCCAGGGCATAACTTACAACCCTTAGCCTGAGGGCTGTGGAGGGGGGGTTCATCCTCAAAGACTTAGTTTCCAGAACTTTCAGCTACGCTGAACAAAATGGGTATCTTAAAATTTGGATTTGATGTGTTTGGGGAAAAGGTGGGCGTGAGAGAGGTGTTAGTTGCCCTCAAATCACTTCCGGCTATTAAAAAGGGCACTAGACCTTTGAATTTCCAATCCATTGAGCCCTTTTTCAAGTTTCTAGGACAATAATTTTAATAAAACTTATATTCCCCCAGGGCATAACTTATAACCCTTGCCCTGAAGAATCTGGGGGGAGTGTCCTGCTCAAAGGTATAATTTACTGAACTTTAAACTGCGTGGAACAAAAAGGCTATCTCAAAATTTTGATTGGATGAGTTTGGGGAAATGGTGGGCGTGGAAGGGGTGTTTGTTGCCTTCCAATCACTTTCGACTATTAAAAAGGGCACTAGCCATTTCAATTTCCAATCAAATGAGCCATTTTTGAAGTGTCTACGACAACGCGTTCTATAAAAACCTTATATGCCCCCAGGGCATAACTTACAACCCTTACCCTGAGGGCTGTGGAGGGGGGGGGGGGTAGTCAACCTCAAAGACCTAATTTCCAGAACTTTCAACTACGTTGAACAAAATGGCTATCTTAAAATTTTGATTTGATGTGTTTGGGGAAAAGGTGGGCGTGAGAGGGGGGTTAGTTGCCCTCCAATCACTGTCGACTATTAAAAAGAGCACTAACCCTTTGAATTTCCAATCGAATGAGCCTATTTTGAAGTTTCTACGATATCGCCTTATATAAAAACCTTATATGCCCCCAGGGCATAACTTACAACCCTTGCCCTGAGGGTTTTGGGGAGTGGTCTCCTCAAAAATATAATTTCTATCTGGAAATCAACTACACTGAACAAAATGGCTATCTAAAAATTTTGATTGGATATTTTTGGGGAAAAGGTGGGTGTGAGAGGTGCCCTGAGGGCTGTGGGGGAGTGTTCTCCTCAAAAATATCATTTCTATCTAGAAATCAACTTCGCTGAAAAAAATGGCTATCTCAAAATTTTGATATGATGTGTTTCGGGAGATTGTTGGCGTGGAAGGGGTGTTAGTTGCCTTCCATTCACTTTCGACTATTAAAAAGGGCACAAGCCACTACGATTTCTAATTGAATGAGCCCTTTTCGAAGTTTCTACGACAACTTCTTCGATACGAAGTGCCCTGGTCTAAAGAAAAAAAAATAAATAAAACATTGTGCCAACATCTTTCTTATATTCCCCCAGGGCATAACTTCAAATCCTTGCCCTGAGGGTTGTGGGGGAGTGACCTCCTCAAAAATGTATTTTCTATCTGGAAATCAACTACTCTGAACAAAATGGCTATTTCAAAATTTTGATTGGATATTTTTTTAGAAATGGTGGGCGTGAAAGGGGTATTATTTGCCTTCAAATCACTTTCGACTATTTAAAAGGGCACAAGCCACTCTATTTTCCAATTGAATCTGCCCTCTTCGAAGTTTCTACGACATCTTCTTCGATACAAAGTGCCCTGGTCTAACCGAAAAAAAATAATAAATAAAACATTGTGCCAACATCGTTCTTATATGCCCCCAGGGCATAACTTAAAACCCTTGCCCTGATGGTTGTGGGGGTGTGACCTCCACAAAAACATATTTTCTATCTGGAAATCAACTACTCTGAACAAAATGGCTATCTTAAAATCTTGATTGGATATGTTTGGGGGAATGATTTGCGTCTGGGGGAAGGGTCTAGTTGCCCTCCAATCACTTTCTACAATTAAAAAGGGCACTAGCCACTCCAATTTCCAATCGAATAAGCCATTTCGAAGTTTCTACGACAGCTCCTTTGATACGAAGTGCCCTGGTCTATGACCAAGAAAAAAAAATTCATTGCGCCAACATCGTTCTTTAATTAGGCATTGCTATTGCGCTGCCTATGATAAGCTAAAAGGCTAAATAACACTCGTGGAAAATATACACGTTTTTATTGAAATTTATAACGTCCTATATAGAGTTTCATTAATAAAGCTGTGGTCTGACTTGAGCGATGTGATTTTCCTAATTCCTTCTTGCAATGTAACTGACTCAAGAAGCTGTTCAGTTAAGGAGCTGACTCGATAAGGAACTGATGTGATTGCCTCTCGGTGATCTTCAGACAAGGAGCGTTTAAAAAGAAGGAGAGGCCCTCCTAAAGCTCCTTGAAGCCAAAGTGCTGGTACCACCGCTGCCTGAAATATAAAAATAAATTATTAAAATGTACAATTTATCTGCTTATTAGAGGATTGTTATGTTAGAGGTGCTAACATAGTGTGGTAGAGGTGTCGTGTTGGGGTTAACAACCCGTTTTGTTGGGGTGTGAGAGGATTGTTGTGTTAGTTGTTGTGATGGAGTTAACAGCCCAATTTTGTTGGCGTATTAGATGAATGTCAGAGGGCAGTCACTAATGGCTGTATTTACTAATAGTGACAGAGAAAGTAAAACTAGAAACTTGAAACAGATATCGTATAGTGGTGAAAATTCCATAAGGAATTCTTGCCTAAAGACTGTCTTTAGAGATGATCCTCATACCATTTGATTAATTTCTGGGTTAACTAATAGCAAAAAAAAAAGAATAACAAGAAAATAAATAACAATAAATAAATAACAATAAAAAAATAACAAGCAACAACAGACAATGTGAAATAGAGCCAAACAAAGCTAAACATATATTGTGTCCGCAGGCACTCATTCATGAAAAGGGGTCATTAGAGGCGATGCTACAAATATTGGATTTCTCCAGTCAACTATCATAGGGTGCACGAAAGTTAACATAGTTTCTCTTTATTTTTCTTGAAATTGAAGAGTTCATTGAAAATTTTAAATTGGCGACACTAAAATTCATTTTGATATTTTATCCCTAGCCCCGAGCAATATTTTGAAGGCATCGAATTTTTAGGGTGAGAAACATTTTAAGAGGAGAACTCTTCCCGAACCATTTTATGCAAATATTAAAGTTGAATATAAAAATCAGGGACTGAGGGTGGGAGGTGTTTAAGGGGCAAATATTTATAACAGTATTAAAATTCAACTGAAGCTACGGTGGGCCAGGGGGGAGGTACCCCCAAAAATATTATGAAGCGAAAACTATCAAAGAATGAGTGTCGTTCTCAAAGCATTTCTATAGAATATTAATCTTGAACTTATAAAACTAGTGAGGAGGAGTAGCTCCTCTTGTATTTAAGAGAGCCCTAAATCATGCTGCTAACCCTAAATGAGCCCTTTTTCTTGAGCCAGTTATGCACGAGTTGATTTTTAGTGTACTGAATGGCCGTTAAAAGGGTGGTAGGTCCCCTGATTTCAGGTTTCCCTGTATGTGAGGTCAAAAATGAACAAAATAACACGAAGAAACGCTAAAATTTGCATAGTTTGTTAAAGATTGCATCGAAATGTAAGAAATGATTTCAAAATTAAAATGATTTTTAATTTAAGAATTTGATTTGAATCTTTAATCCTTTATTAAGGAAAACAACTCATACTAACAATAATTTTATTTTTGAACCAATTTATCTTCGAAATTGCTCTTTTTCAGTCGTACAAACCGATACCCAGAAAACATTCTTGGTAATGTACAGATGGCCTTTAATTTCAATAGCACCATCTGGGTCAGTGGTGTGACTTTAAGCTCAGCCAGAGTCGGTCTAGCTCTAAATGGGTACCCGGGGAAATCTGGGGAAAAGCTTTGGAAATGTCGGATGATTTGCCACGCAAGTAGTATACTAACCACGCAAGTAGTATAGACCCTTTGAATCCGATGACACACATATCCCAACGTTCCGATGACACACATATCCCACCGTTCCGACGACACACATATCTCACCGTTCTGATGACACACATATCGTTATTTCAGCTTCCGGTGATAAGAACGTTTCCTGGAATCAACATTTGCCAGGAGTTATTTTCTCCTATCGCTCCGACGACACACATAGCGTTATACCGGCTTCCGGTGATAAGGACATTTCCTGGAAACATTGCTTTTCAAGCTTATATTATTGATTAGTGATTTTTTCTTTTAGAAAAATGATGTTTGAAGTGACATTTTTTGAACTTAGAATTTTTGGGAACTAGAATTTTTTGTGGGACTTAGAATTTCATGGATTTAAATGTTTATTTTCTGGAACTTATAATTTTTTGAACTTATTTGTTTTTATTTAGAATTTTTTTATGTTTTAAAATGACATGTAATATTTAAAAAAACATGGTTTATGTTTTTTTTTTCATGATGCTTTCCCCGTAGTACTCCGTGGTTGATCATTGACAATAATTTGTTTATTATTCTTTGATCAATACTAGTTGCGCAATGGAAGGATAAACACTTGTATTATATTTAAAAAAGTGAAGATGAAATATTTAAAGAAATTGTGTGTACATGATAAAGTTATCGTTGTGTTGAATGCTGACAAAGACAAATATTTGAACTATGAAACAAGTGCCAGTTGTAGAACAATTGGAAATGTATGCATGCTTCATGACAGTGAAACATTAGATTTCTTTGGACTATCCTATAAATTCAACATTACTGATGGTGGATATGCGAGAGTAACATTTACAGAGATGATAGCACACAAAGAGAATGCAAACATAAAACTATTAGTTGATGAAGAAGGCCAACTTCTTGTTATTAGTTCTGGTAACATTTTACCCGTTGATAGATCCTAGAAAAAAAGTTCCAGAAAAAAAGATTTAAGAAAAAAAGATTTAAGTCCCCAAGAAATTCTAAGTTCAAAATAAATACCACTACGAACATTATTTTTCTAAAAGAAAAAATCAATAATCAATAATCTAAACTTGGCAAGCAATACTTCCAGGGAATGTTCTTATCATCGGAAGCTGAGATAACGTTATGTTTTTCGTCGGAACGATAGGAGAAAATAGCTCCTGGCAAGCGTTGTTTCCAGGAAATATTCTTATCACCGGAAACTCAGATAACGCTATATGTGTCATCGGAACGGTGGGATATGTATGTCATTGCATTCAAAGGGTCTATACTACTCACGCATTGCTTTTCCAGCCGAAGGCAGAGAATCAGTAAATCGGTACCTGTGCTACGTAGACCGTTGCTTTTTTATTTGCATTATGAAGAAGCAATGGGTGTGAAATCTCCACAGCAGATAATAGAAAACCCAAAAGATGGGTAACACTGTCTTCTTATGGAATTTATACACTTTCTTTATCTTCTTTTTTCTTTCCCTAACATCTTGCTCAGTTCCACTGAGTATAGTTACCTACCTTCAAGCCCAAAAATACCCAAAGGATAAGTCCAAATAAAGATGATCCAATTCTCAGATAATAGAATGCTCTTTCGATTTCTTTTTGTGATTTGAACAATATTCGAAGCATGGAATCGATGAAAAAGGTGTATTCAGCCAAGTATTCATTTGAAACTAGTCCTTCTGGTACCGTCTTCACCGTGTATTTTGATGGTGATGCCAATGGAAGCTGAAAAAAATTATAAGGATCTAAACAGGGTCTAGACGTTGGCCACTCTGTGCCAAAGCTTAGTATCTAAGATCTCCTTAAATTTTTAGAAAATCGCCAAATGGTGATTTTTTTTCATTTTTAGAAGCTGAGGAAAGATTCTACAGGACGTAGACTCCTCATTTTTGGGGGAGGGGGTAAATTAATTTATTTAGAATTTTTATTTTATTTTTTATTCAATTTTTTTTAAGATGAAAAGAGGGAGCATTTTTTGTTTTTATTTGATTGTGTACTTGGTTGAAAGATTAAGGACTGCAGCCGTCTTTTATCAGGCGCTTTGCACCTTCCCTGGGAGGTTGTTGTGTTTAATGTTTATTGTGCAAGTCTTGTAAATAAAATAGTCAATAGTCATTAGTGACACCGAAATTTCGGACCTGAAGCTTCCAAACAACTGCAATAATTATAAAAAAGCTATTGCTGAGCTATTCTTAAATGGAGGCTCAGCAGGGTAATATGCGTTGGTGACATTTTGAGCCTACTGTTCTACATTACCCTGCTTATCATCCATTTGGGAACAGCTTGGCAATAGTTTTTGGCAATTGCTTTAAAAATATGCACGACCATTAGGCATAACGCCGACAGTATCCCAAACTAGGATCTGGCCGTGGAAAACCATAGAAATCTGTCCATCCTTTTAGATTCAGTACTAGATCGCATGTCAGGAAGTACGGAAGATGGGAACAAATTTCAGGCTACCCTTGGACTCGCCCCGTCAAGATTGATAGAGGTCCATCCCCTCAATACCAATTTTTGGGTAGATATTCGGGAAATTTGACAGCGTTTACATTTAGGGGTAACATTGACAATACTAGAATTACAAATGAAGAATCTACGGCCAGCAGAAAAATGTAAAACACTGGAAGGAGAGGGACTATGGAAAAACTTTTTATATTTTTCTGTATCTGCATCTATTTCTTCGACGAGCTTCAGATCCATCCACCTAAACATGATTTTTATGTAGATATTTGGTTTTGACAGAAGGAGACTAAGCACATTAAAACTAGTTTTTACTAGGACTAGTGAAAGGCCCTTTGTTTCTGGAGAGAGGGAGAGGGGGCATTAGGGTCATGCTCCTTTGAAATTTCAGTATTCCTACCGTTTTTGTCTTATTTTTAAACTTCTCAAATTATTTTCCTGTATTTTTTTAGTCCCTCCCTTTTCCCCATAGAAAAAGTATGCCTTCAAAATAGACTAATGTGCAGGTTCATGAGGAGGGATTATGCTCTATAGAATGAATCATGTAAACTGTACCGAAAAAGGAGGTGTCTCGAGAAAATGGGAAAAACAACAAATCTGGGGTTCATAGTTACAAAACAATAGTTTTATTTTGTTTATTTTTGACACCGAGAAAGTGTAGCGGCTATTCCATGCAGGTGTACACAGGGTTACTACTTCTTCTTCTTATTTTTTTTTCAACCTTTTATTGATCTATCTATACTACTACTACTACTAACGATTCACCTCAGCCCCAAGCCGCCTGAGGCCAACACAGCTACGCACGCTCCTCCTCCACCCCAATCTATTCAAAGCCTCCCTTGTTACACCCTCCCACTAAGTTCCCATTTCCTTTAAATCTTTCTTTATGACGTCCTCCCACCCTAGACGAGGACGACCTGCTTTCCGTTTAGCCCAGGACGGTTGGCCGAAAAGAACAATCTTCGGCAATCTGTCATCCTTCATCCACACAACGTGCCCTAGCCATCTCAACCTTTCTTTCATTATAGCCTTAGAGAGCGGTATTGAACCCCATTTTTCGTACAGCCTATTGTTTGAAATACGGTCAGTCAGCCGGGTACCCAGAACAATCCTTAAGCAATTTCTCTGGAAAACATCTAGCAAATCTTCATCCGCTTTTCGAAGCGCCCATGCTTCAGAGCCCTATTTGATCTATTTATACTGCAAATAATTAACCTATATTCGTAGATTTTATAGTTTGTCCCTGTGCCCTGAAATAAATTCCTTCGTTCCGGTTTGGGCAATTTAAAAAAGAATTTGCCATTGCAGTCGTTCATACTGTAATAAATTTTTGAAGACATTTTTCTGTTGGAAGTAAAGAGCTAAGTTGAAACTTAAAACAAACAAAATTATTCCTTTGAAGCCTATGCAACATATATCTATAAAAATACTTCGAACGTATTCATGATACTTCCTGATATTTATAGGGCTTTGTAAAGCAAGTGCTTTGCTGAAAATGCAAATCAAAGCGGTTATATGACTCATATGAACTTCCCTGCAGAAAATTGAAGCCTGTTTTATAAGGCTTTTAATAATCTTTCACCAATCATGATATCGATAACTCTTAGAATACGATTTAAATTCTCTAGGAAATTCCTCCCCAAATGCGGAGTAAAAACTCTCCTCTACTTGGATTATTATGACGATTTAAGCATCCTAGATGAAAGTGTGAGCAAAATGAATGCACTTTTAGAGGTTTTGCGAGTCCAGGGTGCCAGTATAGGTTTGACCAACCGTTTAGGGCTAAACGGAAAGCAAGTTGTCCGTGGTTGGGGTGGGAGGTTTTCATAAAGAAAGATTTATAGGAAATGGAACTTCCCGGGAGGATGGAAGGAGGGAGGCTTTGAATAGATTGGTATGGAGGAGGAATGTGCGTACCTGTGTTTGCCTCAGGCGGCTTAGTGCTGCGGTGAGTTGTTAGTAGTAGTGGTAGTAGTAAGAAAGTTCAAGAAAGCTCAATTGTTAGTAAAGCGCTAGTTTGTCAAAACTCCGTAAATACCGGGAAATATGATTAGTTGGTTAATTTGGGCTAGTTTTGTAGATATACGTTGTATAGAATGCAAAGCAATAATTTTTTTCATTTTTAAGTTTCGAATTTGCTCTTTACTTTCATCGGGAAAGCTTCATAGTTTTTTTTTAATTCAATGTTGCTTTTTTTAAATAAACCCAATAGCCTAGCATCCGTATTACAGCCAGCATCTTTACAGCTTTGTTTAATGTGACCAATTTGTGTTTCTAGTTTCTCATATTTTATAATTTCTATAATCATAATCATGTTATTTATTATAAGCAATCTATACTATCTACATGTTATTTATTATAGCTGACAATAATTGGTTTAATCTATATCTTCAATAAGTAAAATAAGATGGGACACGTAAATTTTTTATCTCTGGTTCTGGCGCTTAAACATAGCTCCAATGGCAGTTCAGACTATTGCTGCTATAAGTAGTATAGTGCTACTAAGTGGAATTAAAAAAAGAAACTATTAGATGATGCTAGTCCTGCAAGCTGTACAATTATGCAGGATGGATTAAAAAAGGCATGGGTAGCATTATAGCCCTGTGAGGAACAAATTGTATTTTGAGTGATATTAGTTTCTTTTAATTTTTTTTATTCTATATGTTTTTTCCTATATATATATATATATATATATATATATATATATATATATATATATATATATATATATATATATATATATATATATATATATATATATATATATAATATATATATATATATATATATATATAGATATATATATATATATATATATATATATATGTATATATATATATATATATATATATATATATATATATATATATATATATATAATATATATATATATATATATATATATATATATATATATATATATATATATATATATATATATATATAACATAAAATACAGGAAATGGAAAGCCGAAAAAAAATTGATCTCCAGTGCTTAACCATGGCTGTTATGGGTATTCCAACTGTTAACCCTTAAAGACTTGTTTAGTGTGACAAAATCGTGTTTCAAGTCAAGTTATTTTCCTATAGTTTCTTTATGTGTATTTATTACTTTAATATTGAATGAGCCAATAGTAAGGAGTTTAATAAGTCAATGTTTTATGCCTTACAGATACTAAGTGAGCCAGTTGATAGCCAAACCTCTGGGGGTTTCCCTTTTCATTAAGTTTCATACATATTTTCATATATTTAATATATAGGTTTTCATGCATTTTTCCTCATTTTTGGATTTTAATTGTGATTTTCTTTTGTGTTATTAGTTTAATTATATGAATTACAGGTTCTAAGGTAGTCAATTGATATCTGAACCTCTGGGTTTTCCTTTTTCATTATGTTTCATGCATGTTTTCATATATTTGTTTTCATGCGTGTTTCCTTATTATCTTCTTTTTCATTGTGGTGTTCCTTTATGTTATTAGTTTAGTTTTATGACTTACAGGTACTAAGTGAGCTAACTGATAGCTAGACCCCTGAGTTTTCCTTCTTCATTATGTTTCATACAGCTTTTCATATATGTTTAAAATAAATATATTTTCATGCATGTTTTCTCATTATTTGCATTTTCATTGTGGTTTTCTTTTATGTTATTAGTTTAATTTTATGGCTTACAGGTAGCAAGTGAGCCAATTGATAGCCAAACCTCTGGGGGTTTTCCTTTTTCATTACGTTTCACGCATTTTTTCAAATATCATTTTTCATGGGGGGGGGTCCCACCAGAAAATAGCTCCCTGGAAAATACCCCCTCCACGCGGCTGGTTGGTTTCCAATCACTTTTGACTTCTAAAAAAAGGACTTGAACTCTCAATTTTTGATCTAGTAAGCACCAGTGTTACCAACACCTCAAAACAAAATGTACCACAAATTGCATGGAAAATGTACCAAAGACAAGAAAAATGCACCATATCCCAAATTTTTTTCCGCGTGTTACGCTTCGCGTAACACGCGGAGCGTCGGTGACGTTAAGTACTATCTATAGAAATTTTGCATAAGACATTTCCATTCACTTTCTTTCTCCATTCCTTTGTTTTTCTTTCTCTTGTAGTACAGTACATTACTCCTGACAGTACTTGAAGAAATTGTTCGGAGTAACATATTACAACAGAAACCTTTTACTACAGGCCAACAAAAGTCGTTGTTTTTCGGCCATTTACGACCATTTATAAACTTGGCTAACCTTAGCAAACTTTTTCAAGCTCAAAACGAGCAGAAATTAACATGAGTAGGGCTCAAAAACCCCTATGCCTTCCCAAGGCCAGAACATAACTTGCACTTTACTGAAAACATATAAATGTTTTCACTTTTATAACTTTAATAAATCAAATAAAATTAACATTTTGATTACTAAATATCAGTATATGTATATTAAACTGACAGTGCACATTCATTTGTGTTTTTTTTAGTAAAATGTAAATTATGTTCTTGCTTTGGGAAGGCATAGGGGCTTTGAGCCCTACTCATGTTAATTTCTGCTCGTTTTGAGTTTGACTAGGTTATTTATTGTAATTTCTGTTCGTTTTTGGTTTCATTTATTTATCTATGCTGATTTGGGGTAGTTTCACGCTTGGTAGATTATTTGATTTTATTTTTGCTCATTTTTTGGTTTAATGGAGTTCTTTACTTTTCCTTGAAAAACTTATTTTGTGGAAAAGGTTTTTTTTAATTAATTTCTGTTTGTTTTATATTGACATAATCTTTTCAGGGAAAAGAAAATAATAGTTTAAATTTTTTCGTTGTTTTAAGACTTTACAGTTTTGCCTGCTATTTCTATGCCGGAGAAAATTTTCCAGCAACAACATACACCCTTTTCAAAATCTGGACCCAAATAGTAGTGTTTAATTTAGTTTCATACCTCCTCCAGTTGACCTGAAATAGAAAACTTGATACCATTCGCAAAAAAATCAGGTTACTTCTGTGATAGCTTGGATACACTTACACTATTTTGATTTGGTTAAATTTTAAGAGCAGAAGTAGCCCCGAAAGTTTGAACATAATAACCTCTGTCGTTCTTGGGATACTGCTGAGATGCCTTATTGGGAATTAGCATTAACACAGTTCATTTTGACTTAATCTTAAGGCAAAATTTCGCTGGGTAAATGGGAAGGTGGGTGTGGGAGGGGGATTAGTTGCCCTCCAATCACTTTCCACTATTAAAAAGGGCACTAGCCATTCTAATTTCCAATCGAATGAGCCCTTTTCCAAGTTTCTACGACAGCTCCTCCGAAACGAAGTGCCCTGGTCTAAAGGAAAAAAAAAATAAATTGTGCCAACATCGTTATTTACTTAGGCAGGACGATTGCGCTGTCTATGATAATTTCTGTTCGTTTTAAGTTTTAATGTTGCTTCTTACTTTCAGTTGAAAAACCTGTTTTATTTTTTATTTAATCACTAACACAGGTACAGCTCAATATTTACATGAGTCTGCAATTGGCCTGAAATAGGATACTCTTCCTGTTGCAGAATCTGAGTAATCAAATGCAGACTGAAACCAAATATTATCTCATTCAGAAGAGAAGAGGCACTCAAGTTCACAGCATTCACCCAACACCATATATATATATATATATATATATATATATATATATATATATATATATATAATATATATATATATATATATAATATATATATATATATATATATATATATATATATATATATATATACATATATATATATATATATATATATATATATATATATATATATATATATATATATATATATTATATATATATATATATATATATATATATATATATATATATATATATATATATATATATATATATATATATATATATATATATATATTATATATATATATATATATATATATATATATTATATATATATATATATATATATATATATTATATATATATATATATAATTAAATAAAAAAAAAACAAGTTTTTTAAACTGAAAGTAAGGAGCGACATTAAAACTTAAAACGAACAGAAATTATTCCGTATATGAAAGGGGCTGTCCCCTCCTCAACGCCTCGCTCTTTACGCTAAAGTTTGACTCTGTCTCACAACTTTATTTTTTAAAACAATAAAAAACTTTAGCGTAAAGAGCGAGGCGTTGAGGAGGGGACAGCCCCTTTCATATACGGAATAATTTCTGTTCGTTTTAAGTTTTAATGTCGCTCCTTACTTTCAGTTTAAAAAACTTGTTTTTTTTTATTTAATTTCTGATCGTTTTTTAGTTAATGCAGGGGATGTTTCCCCCCTCTTTAAAAAATCGAGTAAATTTTCTCAGGCTCGTAGCCTTTGATGAGTAATACTAAACTTAATAAAATTTATATATTTAGAATCAGCATTATAAACACATTCTTTTGATACATTTATTGACATCAAAATTCCGTTTTTAAAAGTTTCGATTACTATTGAGCCGTATCGCTTGTTTTTTTTTATTACGTATATGAGGGGGTTCTCCCCTTAGTCAATACCACGCTCTTTACGTTAAAAGTTAAAAAAAAATTTGATTCACAAACCCCTGAATCACAAAGGCCGTTTAATTAGAATAGATAGCTCTTTTGAAAGCACTAAAAAAAAAACTGTAGCGTAAAGAGCGAGGTATTGACTTGGGGGAGAACCCCCTCACATACGTTATAATTTCTGTTCGTTTTAAGTTCTAATATTCCTTCTTACATTTCAGTTGAAAAAACTTGTTTTTTTTTATTTAATTTCTGATCGTTTTTTAAATAATGCTTGGAAATCCGGCGCCCCCTTCATAGAAATGTCCCTTACCCCAAAGAAACATCCTCCACGGAAATATTCTCCAGATTAACCCCCTCGTCTAGCCCCCCCCCCTCCAGAAAAAATCCTTCCTGAAAATGGTTGTATACTTCCCAATAACCAATAAATAATGCTGGCAAGTCCGGTGCCCCCTTCATGGCAATTTCCCTTCCCCCATGAAAACTTCCTTCATGAACAGATCCTCCAACATAACCACCGACCCACCCTTGCCTCCCACTACCAGAAAAAAACCTCCTGAAAACTTCTGTATACTTCCCAATAACCAATACTATATGTTAACATTGGGTAAAGTTCATAACTTTTAGCCCTCCCTCTGGGAACTTCGGGGGATTAAGTCATCCTAAAAGACATATTTATCATATTTTCGACCATGCTGAACAAAATGGCTATCTCAAAATTTGATCGGGTGACTTTGGGAAAAAATAAGCGTGGGAGGGGGCCTAGTTGCCCTCCATTTTTTTTGGTCACTTAAAAAGGGCACTAGAATTTTAATTTCCGTTCCAATGAGCCCTCGCACGATATTCTAGGACCACTGGGTCGATACGATCACCCCTGGGAAAAAAAACAAAACAAACAAACAAACAAATAAACACGCATCCGTGATCTTTCTTCTGGCAAAAAATGTAAAATTCCACATTTTTGTAGATAGGAGCTTGAAACCTCTACAGTAGGGTTCTCTGATACGCTGAATATGATGGTGTGATTTTCATTAAGGTTCTATAGCTTTTAGGGGGTCTTTCCCCCTTTTTTTGAAAATCAGCCAAATTTTCTCAGGCGCGTAACTTTTGATGGGTAGCACTAAACTGGATGAAAATTATATATTTGAAATCAGCATTGAAATCTGATTCTTTTGATATATCTATTGGTATCAAAAACCCGTTTTCTAGAGTTTCGGTTACCATTGAGCCGGGTCGCTCCTTACTTACAGTTCGTTACCACGAACTGTTTGATATATATATATATATATATATATATATATATATATAATATATATATATATATATATATATATATATATATATATATATATATATACATATATATATATATATATATATATATATATATATATATATATATTATATATATATATATATATATATATATTATATATATATATATATATATATATATATATAATATATATATGTATATATATATATATATATATGTATATATATATATATATATATATAATATATTATATATATATATATATATATATATATATATATATATATATATATATTATATATATATATATATATATATATATATATATATATATATTATATATATATATATATATATATATATATATATATATATACATAAATTTTCAAACTGAAGAGATTCACCTTGGGTGGTTGGCATTTGGTTTTTATTCCACTAGATTCCCAACCATCACAAATCCAAGTGTCGTCATAGCTTCATTTTTAGTCATTCATTTTCAATCCGTAAGACTTGATACACAGAAAGAGGTTTTTGTCGACCTTTGGACGCCGGAAGTGGAAGTGTCTTTACGAGAAAAGGAAAATAGGTGACTGCTTGTCTGTCTCTTATCTTGACTATGCATAACAGATCAGGGTGAAATAAAATATTTCTAGATGAAAGAATACAAACATATGTACAAAAATACTGAATTGTACCACATTGTACCATAATTTTGTAAAATGTACCATATTTTGTGGGATTGTACTAAATTGTACCAGTAGAGGTGAAATGTACCACAATGGTACAATTGTACCACGTTTGGCATCGCTGGTGAGCACCTTCTGAAGTTTCTGCAACCATGAGGTGGAGAGTTGGACAAGGAAAGGGCAGTCCCCTCCAATACGAAGTAAATTCGCTCATTTTGTGGTTTAATCTCTTTGCTTTCATAATAACAGTGTAGACCCGAAATATTCCCAGAAATCCTAAGGTAATAGATATCAATTTCACATTTTTTATACTTTTTTTAAGTTTCTTTTGTACCATCTTCCTCCCCCCGAACCTCCCCTCCCCAAACAAAAATCCAGGCTACGGTCCTGGGAATCATTCGTCTCTCTCTTAGAGCTAATTCTGTATTTATCTGACGGTTCAATGATAGCTGGGATGTTTTGGCATTAAAATACACCCTTTGAGGTATCTCCCTCTCTCCCAAACAAACTATAAGAGAACCCCATTGTAGAAGTTTAAGTGTCTTTAAGTTTTCTAATTTGTTCATTTCTTACTCATAGTATTTATTATTGGGAAACATACGGACATTTTTCGTGGGGAGTTTTCTGCAGGCGAGAAGATTGTCTGGTGGAATTTTCAGTGGGGAGTAAATTTTTGGGATTCCTAAAACGAAGCCTGACAAAAGGCAAGAAAAGGGACAAAACTTTCTTATTGTTGGTACAAACAGTCGTTACTAGTGCTGCGATCTAATGTGAAATTCACTGTCCTGTTGTATCATTATTTGTCAATAAATTCATTCCTTCATGTTGATATCTTTCAAACGTTTCATCTGAAAGATTCAGAAAATTCCAAATTCGAAAATATATTCTATACTTCCTGGAAACAGCAGGTTTATTTGAAAAGTACAATTTTGACTTTTGTCTTTTCGCTTCTTTGTCTCCACTGGGTGAAAATCGCTCTCGTTTACTGGGTTATTTTTCAATCATGTTTTCTCCTGTCTTTTTTTTTTCATACTTCATGCATAGTTTTAGCACCAGTGTGGTCCCAGAACGTATTTCTGCACCTTAATTTTACGCTAAAAAAATTTCACCTTCATCCTCGTCTTGGTTTTGCTGGTCTTCAAACAAGTTCGTGCCACTTTCATCTTACTGGATTGATTTTGCTTCTTTGATATCTTCTATGAAAGAGGAAATCACGGGTACTCCTATTGAAGAAACGCCCTGTTCCCTAGTGACAAAGGTTCGTCAAGTTACAATTACACCAACAAGAAATATATATGATCCTGTTGTGAACGATCATAAATCACGGCTATTTAGGAGTTACAGGAAATTTAAGTTTACCGTAATCAGGTTTCGTGATGAAAACCTGCAGAACTTAAAGGGTGTCAATTCTTTCAAATTTGTTCACAGCATACTTCAAAAAGGAATTTTTCTAAATGGTGAAAAATACCATTTTTTGATTACAAGCAATAGTGGGCTTAGAAATCACAGTGCCAAAATCACAATATATGGGAGGATCTTTCCATGAAGGAAGTTTTCATGGGGTGCCGGATTTCCCAGCATTATTAAAGAAAAAGATCAGAAATTAAATAAAAAAAAAACAAGTTTTTCAACTGAAATTAAGGAGGAATATCAAAACTTAAAACGAACAGAAAATATTACGTATGTGATTGGGTTCACCCCCTAGTCAATACATCGCTCTTTAAGCCAAAGATTTTTTAGTACTTTCATACGAGCTATTTATTCTAATTAACGGTAAATTTTTGGGAACTCTTTCCTTTCAGCGAGGATATATTTCCCGGGGGATATTTTCCACCGCATGTTCATGAACCGTTCTCATGCATGTTTCCTTATAATCTTCTTTTTCACTGTAGTATTCCTTTATCTTATTAGTTCAATTTTATGACTTACAGGTATTAAGTGAGCCAACTGATAGCCAAAGCTCTGGGGTTCCTTTCCTTTTTCATGATCATTTGTCAGCAAGGACCCCTCATCATTTGCACCTTCGGCTTGTGCAGAACCTTCCATCAAAGTAAAAACTAAAAGAATGCAATAAAGACATCGTAACCTAAAATGATAGAAGAAGTTTTTTGGTAAAAGCAAGGGAATCAGCTCAAACTGTAAAAAAGAGCTTAAATAAAGAAAAAAAAAACAATAACATAAAGATGAGAAAAAATGGAATATAGAAAGGAATTGTTCAACTGTAAACTGTACTGTTTTAACTCTAGTTGCCCAGTTTCTTTTTCTATCGGTATTTCTGCTATTTCTTGCGTTCATTCATTTTTGTATCTGGGAGCACGATGCGCTTGTACGTTACGTCGATTTTGCCGGAAAGATCTTGGAAAGATTTTCTCGTCTTGTGTTGCGTGCCCAACGTTACGTGTTTATCGGGAGTACTCCTCCTCCTGACGGGAAGACATATGTCACGTATTAGAAAGTCACTTTAAGTTTTACAAATATTTCCTATATTTTCCTTCTAGGTACAGTAATTCAAAAATAATTTAGAATTTCCATGTCCAGGATCCTTTCCATCATTTGGATAGTATTGAGATCCGTGCTAAGCGTAAATCAGCAGCAGCAAAGTTGCGCCTCTTGCCTCTTTTTTGTGAAGCCTCTATCAACGAAGAAAATAGAAAAAGTAATAAATAACTAGCTTAAATAAACTAACAAACTCAAATTGAGCATGAATTAAACACACTCACTGCGTTTCTATCGTTTTGTTTTGTATAAAACTTAAACAGAAATTATTCCATAAATGAAAGGGATTGTCCCCTCTTCAACCCCTCGCTCTTTACACTAAAGTTTTTTGTTATGTAAAAAAGTAGAGTTGTGACGAAGGGTCAAACTTTAGCGTAAAGAGCGAGGTGTTGAAGATGGGGGAGCCCTTTTCATATACCGAATAAAATTCTGTTCGTTTTAAGTTTTAATAATGCTCCTTCCTTTCAGGTGATTTTTTTTTTCTTATTTAATTTCTGATCGTTTTTCAAATAGTGCCGGGAGACATAAAATGGTGTACACGATCTTTGAAGGCCGTGTGGCAAAACTAATCCATCAATAAATAATAAATAAATTTATTTGTAATATCCCGATAATGCAAATTAACTTTTTGTTTTGAATTTCCGAATTTACTATGTGCCTTTGGTTGTTTTCTTCCTTTTTTTTGTCAAGGACTGTAATATTCTACTATGTGACATATTTTCCATTATATGCTGATGTTTTGATTACGTAAACTGCTTTATTAAAAATATTCAAACATGACGGGGTTAATTTTCTGAAGCTGGCATAATAATATAGTTAAAAATTGGTCAAGCTTAAACCAAATAAAGAAATTTTTGGGAAACATCTCTAAGATTTAGAGTAACTAAATAAATTTGGATAAAAGGTTTAGCTTCCACTATACTTTACCCCAGCCCCCTAATGTATCATGAATTTTATCACGTGTCATCCTTGTTTTCACTGTGTACCCATAAACTGAATCAATGATGACAAAATCAAGAAACAGAAAAACACACAAGAAATATATAATTTGGGTTATTATTTCAACACAAAGGAGGAAGGGGGAGTAAAGTATACAAGAAGCGCCTTCAAAATGTATCAAAGCTATTTTTTTGCATATTATAAAGTAAGAAATATTCTCCTAACATGTCTCCTTCTCAAATCCCTAAGTTTTGGCTAATACCATTGGTTCTTACTGCAAAACAATACCAATTCAGAAAAATATAAAATAGAAATATAGCCTTAGGCATTACCACAATGCTGAATCAGGAATCAAATAAAGGCCCTCTTTTGTTTCCACAATGCTTATTTCATATTTGGGATCTTGGTTCAAGATCAGAATGTTGTCTATGGTATAGCTGCATCTTTGAACAATAACCTAGGCCTTGTTATTATAGGACGCAAATTAACTACAAGTTAAAGAAATATATAATTCCATTCCCAACTTAGTTTCCTTTTCAAATTTAATTGGCCTAACCGCTGCTGCTTCTAGCCTGAGCTATGTATATTTATTATTTCTTATACTAGGGGGCGGGGGTGCCCCTACTCAATACCTTGCTCTTCACGCTGAAGTTCTTTAAAAAGAGCTTCCTCTAATTGTACGGTCCTTGTGTTTAAGGAGTCGTTCTTAAAGAATCAGGACAAAAAGATAAACTTTAGTGTAAATAGTGAGGGAATGATGAGAGGGCAACCCCCTAATATATAAAATAATTTTTGTTCGCCTTAGTTTTAATATTGCTCCTTATTTCAGGCAAAAGAATTTGTTTTTTATTTAATTTCTGATCCTTTTTCAACTAATGCTAGGAAATCAAATTTCTCTCCATGAAAATTTCTCCCCCCCCAAAGAAAAATTCCTCAAGGTAAAGCTCTTCTCACGTAAAATACCTACCACCCCCCCCCCCCCGAATAATACACCCTGGTCAATTCCATCCTAGCTGAAAATCCTCTTTGAAATTTCTCGTGACGCTTTCAAATCATCTTGGAAACCCCCCCTGGAAAGTTTTTCCCGGAAATGCCACTACGCCGAATATATTATTTTATGTCAAAATTAAAGTCATAACTCTTCACATTTTCTGAAAAAAAAAAAAAAAAATAGAAAATAAATGGTTGTTGAACTGAGAACCTCTCGATATCCAGACAAATGCTCCACCACAAGGCTATGAGGACATTACAATAACGAATGCTATAGGTGAACCAAGTCGGTTAATATTACAACTTACAGCCTCAGGGACTGTGGGGGGTCAGGTTATCCCCAAAGACATATTTATTGGACTAAGCAGCTACTACGAACAAAATGGCTATCTTAAAATTGTCGATCGGGTGAATTTGGGGGGAAAGGCCAGGGGGGAGGGCTAACTGACCTCTAATCCTTTAAAACCCTTTAAAAAGACATTAAAATTTTAAGCTTAACACGTATGCATGATCCACAAAATACAAAATTCCACGTTTTTATAGATATAAACTCGAAACCACTACAATAGGGTTCTCTGATATGCTGAATCTTATGCTGTGATTTTCATATGTGTGATTCCTTGAGTTTTAAGGACTATTTCCCCTTTTTTAAAAAAAATCTTCGATGGGCTAGATGGGCAAAGCCCATCTGGCGATGGGCTTCGATGGGCAAATTTTCTCAGGCTCTAATCTTTTGATGGGCTAGACTAAACTTCATGAATCTTACATGTTCGGCATAAGCATAATAAGCCAATTCTTTTGGTGTATCTATTAATATGAAAAAAATCATTATTTTAAAGGCTCGGTTACTGTTGAGCCGCATCGCTCCTTACTACAGTTTGTTACCATAAACTGTTTGACAAATTTAGCCAAATCATCCTCTGTTTATCGTCTTTCAAATTACGGCCATCCAGTTGGGTTCTGGTGCTCAAGGACACACGTAGGTAGGTTCCCCCTGAAATCGTATTTTTTCCGTGAATTTCTGCATTCTTGTTCAATTATCAAACAAAAGTTAGCTTTTTGAAACCCCCCCAGAAAAAATTGAATAAGTTATGCTGGGACGAAGAAAAGAAAGGGGGAGAGGAGGCAAAAGAAACAAGAAATAAGGCGCATGTCCCAAAATATAATTTTCTTTGATATTTAAAAAGTGCAACTGTATGTTCCCGGTGAAGGGTTTTTGATTAAATCAATACCGAAAACCAACCGTTTCTTTTGATCTTTTGATTTGTCACCAGTCTTGAGTAATTTCAAACCCTTTTTTAAAATCTTACCAAGCTTCCCTTCTGATTATAACATGTTACGAGGCCAGATCTTGGTAATCGTTGCTATCATCACTAATAATCCAATATTATTAGTTATTGGAATTTTTACACCTGCTTTTTTAAGCATTATGGCAGTTGTTCACTTTTTACCTAAGTTCAGTCATTTCTCCAACTTGATGTCTGAATTTAAGAAGAACTGAAACCCTTTAATCCTGGAGGCCAAAAAATCAAGTTTAATTCTCGTATGATAGTTTCCGGCAATATAATGGGGGAATGGTTGTAGTAGTAGAATTCCTCCACGTCCCAAAGATCCGTCGAAAACACCTCTTGATGAAGGTATAGTCCAAACACCACTCCAAAGCATCCATCCCCTTTGCAAAACTATTCCAATCCTACTCTATCTTTGTCCTTTTTGCCAGTTCTCATAATAATTTTTTTTTTGTAAAAAGTTTGCAGATGGCTCATTCTATCGCAAATACTCAAATCCACTGATCCCTTTAAGAAAACATAGATTTGAGAGTAACAATTTCTTCTTTGCGCTGAATGGGCCTAACATGGCACCAGATAAATTCCAAGATGCCATTTTAATCGAAATGGCCAAAAGCCTCTAATTAATGGGAGCAATGTCTGTTTCAATGGGAGCAATGTCTGTTTCAAGGGTAAAACAGTGGGAAGTATCTTTTTGTAAACGGTAACTTTACGTTAAAAAAATATTCATTTAGAAATTTTTATTTGTTTGTGAAATGACGACCAAAGGTTTGGGAGCACAAAAGTTCATTTAAGCGTGGCTTGGGTTCGTTAAAAAACATAAAGAGCCTCTCTCCCTGGCACGTTATTAGGAATTTTCTTTGGTGTGAGGGAGAATAAAAAACAAAGTTTATATGAATCAGAAGGGCCCACAAATTCAGGAAAAAATAGTTTTGAGGGGGAGGGTGCAGGCCCCGAGGCCAACCCTGCTCTCCATCCCCCCCCCCAAAGTCACACATATTTCTTCCTCTCAGGGAGAACCTAAATTTACAAGGGTATACGTATTCTTTTTTTTATAACATACTCGCACTTTTGTATTCTCGTTATCCATATTCATCAAGCAATCCAGGTTAATTTTTTTTTTGGCAGTTTTATAATAGTCTCCGGGGAATAAGTAAGAGAGCATAAATAAAATTAATTCATCATTTGACCTTGTGTACAATACAATTTAGCCTTAACTCTGAATCTCTAATTGGTAAGCACTAGTTACAAAAACGATAACAGGCTATAAGCTTGAGTAAGGCAAATGAATTCATTATTATGGAAAACCGTGTACACGAGAATCTAATTGCGTATGCCACGCGTAGTGGAAGTGTGATGGACAATCCTAGCTTATAGCAGTCAAAGAGTATGCGTAACTAATAAGAGCGGGAATTGGTTCTAGTGTCGAAAAAAACTATCAACGCCATCCACTGTTTGGCGGCATTTGATATTTTGTCAATATAGTAATGAGAATAGTTAATCTAATTGGTGTAATTGGTAAAAAATAGAATAATAATAAATGTTCCATCCCAGTTCCTGACAGAAAAATGATTACAGAGCTTGAACAAATGCCAAGTGCTGCCGAACACTAGATGGCGCTGGTAGTTCTTTTGTCACCGCTAGTGCCAAGTCCCAATCTTATTAAGTTACCCATAGTTTTTGGTAGTACTTGTGGAATTTAGCCGAACGTGCAAGTACTGAGAAAAAAGTAAAGCAGCAATTTGAAATAAGTTCCTGTGTATATGCGTGTGATGGAGCTGGATGCATTTTGCCCTATTCTCTACAAATGCCATGCATGGTTAGAACTAATTGAGAAAAAAAAAATGTTGCTAAAGTATCTTTCCTAGACCTGCTCGGATTTTAAAGTAGATACATCACTTTAAAATGAAAATTCAAGAAGGGAAATTTGGAGAAAGGAGGGGTGAGACATGTTGATGTTTTTTTCCAATTTATATCATTTGGCGTTATGAATCAACTGTGGATAATAAATGATTATAAAATAAATACAAAACGAATGGAATCAGCAAAGATTTCGTATATAACCCCAGGACTATATCCAAGCATTCGGTAGGAATGGGGTTGAGACACGGTTGAGATGGTATTAGTTGCCACGCTTGTTTCTAAGCATTGAGGATACTAAAAGATAATTTCAATTTATTTAAATCCCGATTTCAAGTTAGTAAAAAAAACAAGTATAGAATACTAACCTAAGTAATAACATCCCTTTAACTCATAGCATCACTGTAAAAAAGAAAAACTGAACATTAATTAAAGATGAAACCTTAGATACATCGTCATGAATAATTAATATGTGCAAGAATGTAACCCAGGATGAAACCCCTTATATTAATAATGCAGTCAATCGAAGTTAATTTGTGAATACATCAGCTTATGGTATTTAAAATCTTAATTTAATTCTCTTTAATTTCTTCCTTCAAACACGATATGTATGGATTTAAAAGTGGGGCTCTGGAAATTAAAGGTAAAGGTTACATGCTGAATGAGGAGCGTTTGACTAGCGGTAGCAAGGCCATATCCAGGGAGAGGGTAATCCAGGGGCGCAGCTCCAGAATTTTTATCGGTGGCGGGGGAGGGGGAGATAAGGTCAGACAGTTTCCAAAAGCTCGCGTTCTTGTTTTATCCTGGATACGTTGTTGGGTTTTTCATTCGTTAATAATAAATAATGGGTTTTCAAGTTAATAATAATATCAAGTTAATCAATTAAATTAATAGTAGTTAAGTTAATATTAATAATATTATCCATTATTTAGCTTGATAAACTTGAACACGCCACTTAAATACGTTTTAGTGCTAATTCCAAATATGTAAATCGATATTTTTGCAATTTAATGCTGAATAAGCAGCATGTTCCGCAAAATATCTTTCGGACAACAACGTTGGGTATCTTACTGAATTTTCTATTGGATTTTTGCTTACAACATCTTTCGGACACGCCCTCAAAGTTGAACAGCTTTCACTGTTAAGATTGTCTTCACTTTCTGTTAATGTGCTACTATTTGAAGGACGTAGATGCGAATCAAATCCCATCCCTTTTCAATACCTTCTTAATCTTGTTCTGCTCAGTGGCAGATCCAGGGGGAGGGGGCCCCCACCCCCAAGTAGTCTAAAGTAGTGTAATCTACTTAATTAACGCAAGATTGCGTTAATTAAACTTGCTCCCAATGCAAGTTTATTGGATCAACCTATTCCCCCCCCCCCCCCCCAAAAAAAAAAAATCTTGGATCCGCCCCATGTTCTACTTTCAATTGCTTTTTTAAAGTTGGTTCAGAGCCAAAGAAAGTAAGGAGCCCTGCCCTTTATTGGTTATATTACCCTGTTATAACCAAATAAAACCGATACTAATTTTATTTTTTTACGACGTTATAAAACACGTCAAATTTGAGAGCTGGACAAAACTGTTTTTTGCGGAAGGAACTGAAAGTTTGGCCATTTTACATCGCTGAGCCTACGGATGTGCTTATTCTGAATTAATAATTCACATAATATATAATAGCCCAGCTGTCCTAATCCTTGGACCACATTTCCATGTCTTCTTTCACCTGATGGGGGGGGGGAGTGTACCAAAGCGGTTCAAAAATTAAAGATAGCCCGCTGATTCCTTAAGTCTTGAGTTGGACATTTTTCTTCAAGCGATAACGAAGAAAAGTTACTATTTAGCAGACGTTAACGAAATTAACTAGTGGACTCAGGTTTTACTAAGGCTGTCAGCAATGATGATTCACCACACTTGTCTTTTGATAAGTTTAATATAGAACTAAATAATGACTTTATATATAGTGGGTACGTTGTATATCTGACCCAATAATACAAATACAAATGTGTATTTGTATAATACAAATGTGTATTTGTATAATACAAATACACCTGTATATTTAATAATACAAATGTGTATTAAAATACAAATGTTTTTACTTTTATTACTTTAATCAATCAAACAATTTAAACATTTTGATTACTAAATATCAGTATATGTATACTAAACTGACAATGCACATTCATTTGTATTTTTTCAGTAAAGTGCAAATTTTGTTCTGGCCTTGGGAAGGCATAGGGGTTTTGAACCCAACTTATGTTAATTTCTGCTCGTTTTGAGTTTGACTCGGTTATTTATTGTAATTTCTGTTCGTTCTGGGTTTCATTTATTTATCGATGCTGATTTGTGGGTAGTTTCGAGCTTGGTAGATTATTTGATTTTATTTTTGCTCATTTTTTGTTTAATGAAGTTCTTTACTTTTCTTTGAAAAACTTGTTTTGTGGAAAAAGTTTTTTTTTTTAAATTAATTTCTGTTCGTTTTATATTGAAATAGTCTTTTCAGGGAAAAAGAAAATAAAACTTCAAATCTTTTCGTTTTTTAAAACTTTATAGTTTGGCCTGCTATTTGTATGCTGGAGAAAAATTTTCAGCAATTTTTACCAACATACACCCTTTTAAAAATCTGGACACAAATAGTACTGTTTAACTTAGTTTCATACCTCCTCTAGTTTACCTGAAATAGAAAAAGTGATACCATTCGCAAAAAAAATCTGTTTTACTTTCATTGATAGCTTGGACACTTACACTATTTTGATTTGGTTAAATTTTAAGAGCAGAAGTAGCCTCGAAAGTTTGAACATAATACCCTCAGTCGTTCTTGGGATACTGCTGAGATGCCTTATTGGGAATTAGCATTATCACAGTGCATTTTGATTTAATCTTAAGGCAACATTTAGTTTTTAAACATAATGGGAAAATGGGAGGGTGGGAGTGGAAGGGGGATTAGTTACCCTCCAACCACTTTCAACTATTAAAAAGGGCATCAACCCTTTCTATTTTCAATTGAATGAGCCCCTTTTGAAGTACCCACGACAACTCCTTCGATACGAAGTGCCCTGGTCTAAACAACAACAACAACAACAAATATTACTAATCACTTTCGACTATTAAAAACGGCACTAGCCCTTTGAATTTCAAATCGAATGAGCCCTTTTCTGAAGTTTCTACGACAACGCCTTCTATAAAACCTTATATGCCCCTAGGGCATAACTTAAAACCGTTGCCCTGAGGGCTGTGGCGGAGTATCCTCCTCAAAAAAATATTTTCTATCTGTAAATCAACTACGCTGAAGCAAATCGCCATCTCAAAATTTTTATTGGATGCGTTTGGGGGAATGATAGGAGTGGGGGGCTAGTTGCCCTCCAATCACTTTCGACTATTATAAAGGGCACTAGCCCTTTGAATTTTCAATCGAATGAGCGGTTTTTGAAGTTTCTACAACAACGCCTTCCATAAAACCTTATATGCCCCCTGGGCATAACTTAAAACCCTTGCCCTGAGGGCTGTGGCGGAGTGTCCTCCTCAAAAACATATTTTCTATCTGGAAATCAACTACGCTGACCAAAATGGCTATCTCAAAATTTTGATTGGATGTGTTTGGGGGAATGATGGGCGTGGGGAGGGGGGTTAGTTGCCTGCCAATCACTTTCGACTATTAAAAAGGGCTTTGCAGCCCTAGCCCTTTGAGGGTACTAGCCCTTTGAATTTCCAATCGAATTAGCCTTTTTTGAAGTTTCTACGACAACTCCTTCTATAAAAACCTTATATGCCCCCAGGGCATAACTTAAAACCTTTGCCCTGAGGGTTGTTGGGGAGTGTCTTTCTCAAAAACATATTTTCTATCTGGAAATCAACTAGCCTACACTAAACAAAACGGCATTCTCAAAATTTTGATTGAATGTGCTTTGGTGAATGATGGACATGGGGGGGGCTAGTTGTCCTCCAATCACTTTCGACTATTAAAAAGGGCACTAGCCCTTTGAATTTCCAATTAAATGAGCCCCTTTTGAAGTTTCTATGACAACGCCTTCTATTAACACTTTATATACCCCAGGACATAACTTAAAACCCTTGCCCTGAGGGTTGTTTGGGAGTGTCCTCCTAAAACATATTTTCTATCTGGAAATCAACTACGCTGAACAAGATGGCTATCTCAAATTTTGATTGGATGTGTTTGTGGGAATGATGGGCGTGAGGGAGGGGATAGTTCCCCTCCAATCACTTTCGACTATTAAGAAGGGAAGTATCCCTTTGCATTTTCAGTCGAATGAGCCTGTTTTGAAGTTTCTACGACATCGCCTTCTTATAAAAACCTTATATGCCCCCAGACCATAAATTAAAACCCTTGCCCTGAGGGTTGTGGGGGAGTGTCCTCCTCAAAAAGATATTTTCTATCTGGAAATCAGCTAGCCTACGCTGAACGAAATGGCTATCTCAAAATTCTGATTGAATGTGTTTGGGGGAATGATGGGCGTCGGGGGCTAGTTGCCCTCCAATCGCTTTCAACTATTAAAAAGGGCACTAGCCCTTTGAATTCCAAATCAAATGGGCCTGTTTTAAAGTGTCTACGACAATGCCTTCTATAAAAACCTTATATTCCCCCAGGGCATAATTTAAAACCTTTGCCCTGAGGGCTGTGGAAGAGTGTCCTCCTCAAAAACATATTTTGTATATGAAAATCAACTACGCTGAACAAAATGGCTATCTCAAATTTTTTTTCGATGTGTTTGGGGGAATGATGGGCGTGGGGGGGCTAATTGCCCTCCAATCACTTTGACTTATAAAAAGGGCACTAACCCTTTGAATTTACAATCGAATGAGCCTGTTTTGAAGTTTCTACGACAACGCCTTCTATAAAAACCTTATATAACCCCAGGGCAAAACTTAAAACCCTTGCCCTGAGGGTTATGGGGGAGTGTCCTCCTCAAAAACACATTTTCTATCTGGAAATCAACTACGTTGAACAAAATGGCTATCTCACAATTTTGATTGGATGTGTTTGGGTTAATGATATGCGTTGGGGGGGGGTCTAGTTGCCCTCCAATCACTTTAAACTATCAAAAAGTGAACTATCCCTTTGAATTTCCAATCCAATGAGCCTGTTTTGAAGTTTCTACGACAACGCCTTCTATAACAAACCTTATATGCCCCCTGGGCATAACTTTAAAACCCTTGCCCCGAGGGTTTTTGGGGAGTGTCTTTCTCAAAAACATATTTTCTATCTGGAAATCAACTAGCCTACACTAAACAAAATGGCATTCTCAAAATGTTGATTGGATGGGTTTTGATGAATGATGGACATGGGGGGGGGGCTAGTTGTCCTCCAATCACTTTCGACTATTAGCCCTTTGAATTTCCAATTAAATGAGCCCCTTCTGAAGTTTCTATGACAACGCCTTCTATAATCACTTTATATACCCCAGGACATAACTTAAAACCCTTGCCCTGAGGGTTGTTTGGGAGTGTCCTCCTCAAAAACATATTTTCTATCTGGAAATCAACTACGCTGAACAAAATGGCTATCTCAAAATTTTGATTGGATGTGTTTGGGGGAATGAAAGGCGTTGGGGAGGGGCTAGTTCCCCTCCAATCACTTTCGACTATTAAGAAGGGAACTAGCCCTTTGAATTTTCAATCGAATGAGCCTGTTTTTGAAGTTTCTACGACATTGCCTTCTTATAAAAACCTTATATACCCCCAGGCCATAACTTAAAGCCCTTGCCCTGAGGGATGTGGGGGAGCGTCCTCCTCAAAAACATATTTTCTATCTGGAAATCAAATACGCTGAGCAAAATGGTGGGGGGGGGGCTAGTGTCCCTCCAATCACTTTTGACTATAAAAAAGTGCACTAGCCCTTTGAATTTCCAATTAAATGAGCCCTTTTTGAAGTTTGTATGACAACGCCTTCTATAATCACTTTATTTACCCCAGGACATAACTTAAAACCCTTGCCCTGAGGATTGTTGGGGAGTGTCCTCCTCAAAAACATATTTTCTATTTGGAAATCAACTACGCTGAACAAAATGGCTATCTCAAAATTTTGATTGGATGTGTTTGGGGGAATGATGGGCGTGGGGAGGGGATAGTTCCCCTCCCATGACTTTCGACTATTAAGAAGGAAACTAGCCCTTTGAATTTTCAGTCGAATGAGCCTGTTTTGAAGTTTCTACGACATCACCTTCTTATAAAAACCTTATATGCCCCCAGGCCATAACTTAAAGCCCTTGCCTTGAGGGTTGTGGGGGAGTGTCCTCCTCAAAAAGATATTTTCTATCTGGAAATCAGCTAGCCTACGCTGAACGAAATGGCTATCTCAAAATTCTGATTGGATGTGTTTGGGGGAATGATGGGCGTCGGGGGATAGTTGCCCTCTAATCGCTTTCAACTATTAAAAAGGGCACTAGCCCTTTGAATTCCAAATCGAATGAGCCTGTTTTAAAGTGTCTAAGACAACGCCTTCTATAAAAACCTTATATCCCCCAGGGTATAACTTAAAACCTTTGCCCTGAGGGCTGTGGAAGAGTGTCCTTCTCAGAAACATATTTTCAATCTGGAAATCAACTATCCTACGCTGAACAAAATGGCTATCTCAAAATTTCTGATTGAATATGTTTGGGGGAATGATGGGCGTAGGGGGCTAGTTGCCCTCAGATCACTTTCAACTATTTAAAAGGTCACTAGCCCTTTGAATTCCAAATCGAATAAACCTGTTTTAAAGTGTCTACGACAACGCCTTCTATAAAAACCTTATATCCCCAAGGGCATAACTTAAAACCTTGCCCTGAGGGCTGTGGAAGAGTGTCCTCCTCAAAAACATATTTTCTACATGAAAATCAACTACGCTGAACAAAATGGCTATTTCAATTTTTTTTTTCCATGTGTTTGGGGGAATGATGGGCACGGGGGGGGGCTAATTGCCCTCCAATCACTTTCAACTATTAAAAAGGGCACTAGCCCTTTGAATTCCAAATCGAATGAGCCTGTTTTGAAGTTTCTACGACAACACCTTCTATAAAAACCTTATATCCCCCAGGGTATAACTTAAAACCTTTGCCCTGAGGGCTGTGGAAGAGTGTCCTCCTCAAAAACATATTTTCTATATGAAAATCAACTACTTTGAACAAAATGGCTATCTCACAATTTTGATTGGATTGGAACAAAATCGCTATCTCACATTTTGATTGGGGTAATGATGGGCGTTGGGGGGGGGGTCTAGTTGCCCTCCAATCACTTTCAACTATCAAAAAGGGAACTATCCCTTTGAATTTCCAATCCAATGAGCCTGTTTTGAAGTTTCTACGACAACGCCTTCTATAAAAACCTTATATGCCCCCAGGGCATAACTTAAAACTCTTGCCCCGAGGGTTTTGGGGAGTGTCCTCCTCAAAAAGATATTTTCTATCTGGAAATCAGCTACCCTGACAAAATGCCTATCTCAAAATTTTGATTGGATGTTTTTGGGGGATTGATGGGAGTGGGGGGGGGGCTAGTTGCCCTCCAATCACTTTCGACTATTAAAAGGGCACTAGCCCTTTGAATTTCGAATCGAATGAGCCTGTTTTGAATTTGTTACGACAACGCCTTCTATAAAAGCCTCATATGCCCCCAGGGAATAAATTAAAACCCTTGCCCTGAGGGATGTCGGGGAGCGTCCTCCTCAAAAACCTATTTTCTATCTGGAAATCAAATACACGGAACAAAATGGCGGGGGGGGGGGGGCTAGTTGCCCTCCAATCACTTTTGACTATTAAAAAGGGCACTAGCCCTTTGAATTTCCAGTCGAATGAGGCTTTTTTGAAGTTTCAACGACAACGCCTTCTATAAAAACCTTCTATGCTCCTAGGGCACAACTTAAAACCCTTGCTCTGAGGGTCTTGGGGGAGTCTCCTCCTCAAAAACACATTTTCAATCTTGAAATCAACTACGCTGAACAAAATGGCTATCACAAAATTTTGATTGGATGTGTTTGGGGGAACGATGGGTGTGGGGGGCTAGTTGCTCTCCAATCACTTTCGACTATTAAACAGAGCATTAGCCCTTTGAATTTTAATCGAATGAGCCTGTTCTGAAGTTTCTACGACAACGCCTTCAATAAAAACCTTAAATGCCCCCAGGGCATAACTTAAAACCCTTTCCCTTAGGGTTGTGGGGGAGTGTCCTCCTCAAAAACATATTTTCTATCTGGAAATCAACTACGCTGAACAAAATGGCCATCTCACAATTTTGGTTGGATGTGTTTGGGGGAATGATGGGCTAGAGGGGGGTTAGTTGCCCTCCAATCACTTTTGACTATTAAAAAGGGCACTAGCCCTTTAAATTTCCAATCCAATGAGCTTGTATTGAAGTTTCTACGACAACGCCTTCTATAAAAACCTTATTAGACCCCAGGGCATAACTTAAAACCCTTGCCCCGAGGGTTTTGGGGGAGTGTTCTCCTAAAAAAGATATTTTCTATCGGGAAATCAGCTACGCTGACGAAATGCCTATCTCAAAATTTTGATTGGATGTGTTTGGGGGAATGATGGACATTGGGGGGGCTAGTTGCCCTCCAATCACTTTTGACTATTAAAAAGGGCACTAGCCCTTTGAATTTCCAATCGAATGAAACTGTTTTGAAGTTTCTACGACAACGCCTTCTATAAATACCATATATGCCCCCAGGGCATAACTTAAAACCCTTGTCCCAAGGGTTGTGGGGAGTGTCCTCCTCAATAAGATAAGTTCTATCTGGAAATCAGTTACGCTGAACAAAATGGCTATCCGAAAATTTTGATTGGATGTGTTTGGGGGAATGAAAGGCGTTGGGGAGGGGCTAGTTCCCCTCTTATCACTTTCGACTATTAAGACGGGAACTAGCCCTTTGAATTTTCAATTGAATGAGTCTGTTTTGAAGTTTCTACGACAACGCCTTCTATAAAAACCTTATATGCTCCCAGGACATAACTTAAAACCCTTGCTCTGACGGTTGTGGGGGATCTCCTCCTCAAAGACACATTTTCTATCTTGAAATTATCTACGCTGAACAAAATGGCTATCTCAAAATTTTGATTGGATGTGTTTGGGGGAACCACGGGCGTGGGGGGGGGGGGTAGTTGCCTTCCAATCACCTACGCTGAACGAAATGGCTATCTCAAAATTCTGATTGGATGTGTTTGGGGGAATGATGGGCGTCGGGGGCTAGTCGCCCTCTAATCGCTTTCAACTATTAAAAAGGGCACTAGCCCTTTGAATTTCCAATCGAATGAGCCTGTTTTGAAGTTTCTACGACATTGCCTTCAATAAGAACCTTATATGCCCCCAGGGTATAACTTAAAACCCTTGCCACGAGGGTTGTGGGTGAGTGTTCTCCTCAAGAAGATATTTTCTATCTGGAAATTAGCTACGCTGACATAATGCCTATCTCAAAATTTTGATTGGATGTGTTTGGAGAAATGATGGGCGTGGAGGGGGGCTAGTTGCCCTCCAATCACTTTTGACTATTAAAAAGGGCACTAGCCCTTTAAATTTCCAATCGAATGAGGCTTTTTTGAAGTTTCTACGACAACGGCTTCTATAAAAACCTTATTTACCCCAGGGCATAACTTAAAACCCTTTCCCTGAGGGTTGTGGGGGAGTGTCCTCTTCAAAATCATATTTTGTATCTGGAAATCAGCTACGCTGACAAAATGCCTATCTCAAAATTTTGATTGGATGTGTTTGGGGGAATAATGGGCGTGTTGGGGACTAGTTGCCCTCCCATCACTTTTGACTATTAAAAAGGGCACTAGCCCTTTGAATTTCCAATCGAATGAGGCTTTTTTGAAGTTTCTACGACAACGGCTTCTATAAAAACCTTATATACCCCAGGGCATAACTTAAAACCCTTTCCCTGAGGGTTGTGGGGGAGTTTCCTCATCAAAAACCTATTTTCTATCTGGAAATCAAATACGTTGAACAAAATGGCTATATCACAATTTTTATTGGATGTGTTTGGAGGAATGATGGGCTAGGGGGTGGCTAGTTGCCCTCTAGTCACTTTCGACTATTAAAATTGGCACTAGCCCTTTGAATTTCCAATCGAATGAGCCTGTTTTGAAGTTTCTACGACAACGCCTTCTATAAAAACCTTATATGGCCCCAGGGCATAACTTAAAACCCTTGCCCCAAGGGTTGTTGGGGAGTGTCCTCCTCAAAAAGATGTGTTCTATCTTGAAATCAACTATGCTGAACAAAATGGCTATCTCAAAATTTTGATTGGATGTGTTTGGGGGAATGATGGGCGGGGGGGGGGGTAGTTGCCCTCCAATCAGTTTTGACTATTAAAAAGGGCACTAGCCCTTTGAATTTCCAATCGAATGAGCCTGTTTTGAAGTTTTTACGACAAAGCCTTCTATAAATACCATATATGCCCCAAGGCCATAACTTAAAACCCTTGCCCCGAGGGTTGTGGGGGAGTGTCCTCCTCAAAAAGATAAGTTCTATCTGGAAATCAGCTACGCTGACAAAATGCCTATCTCAACATTTTGATTGGATGTGTTTGGGGGAATGATGGGGTGGGGGGGGGCTAGTTGCACTCCAATCACTTTTGACTATTAAAAAGGGCACTAGCCCTTTGAATTTCCAGTCGAATGAGGCTTTTTTGAAGTTTCAACGACAACGCCTTCTATAAAAACCTTCTATGCTCCTAGGGCACAACTTAAAACCCTTGCTCTGAGGGTCTTGGGGGATTCTCCTCCTCAAAAACACATTTTCAATCTTGAAATCAACTACGCTGAACAAAATGGCTATCACAAAATTTTGATTGGATGTGTTTGGGGGAACGATGGGCGTGGGGGGCTAGTTGCTCTCCAATCACTTTCGACTATTAAACAGAGCATTAGCCCTTTGAATTTCCAATCGAATGAGCCTGTTCTGAAGTTTCTACGACAACGCCTTCAATAAAAACCTTAAATGCCCCCAGGGCATAACTTAAAACCCTTTCCCTTAGGGTTGTGGGGGAGTGTCCTCCTCAAAAACATATTTTCTATCTGGAAATCAACTACGCTGAACAAAATGGCCATCTCACAATTTTGGTTGGATGTGTTTGGAGGAATGATGGGCTAGAGGGGGGGCTAGTTGCCCTCCAATCACTTTTGACTATTAAAAGGGCACTAGCCCTTTAAATTTCCAATCCAATGAGCTTGTATTGAAGTTTCTACGACAACGCCTTCTATAAAAACCTTATTAGACCCCAGGGCATAACTTAAAACCCTTGCCCCGAGGGTTTTGGGGGAGTGTTCTCCTAAAAAAGATATTTTGTATCGGGAAATCAGCTACGCTGACAAAATGCCTATCTCAAAATTTTGATTGGATGTGTTTGGGGGAATGATGGGGGGGGCTAGTTGCCCTCCAATCACTTTTGACTATTAAAAAGGGCACTAGCCCTTTGAATTTCCAATCGAATGAAACTGTTTTGAAGTTTCTACGACAACGCCTTCTATAAATACCATATATGCCCCCAGGCATAACTTAAAACCCTTGTCCCAAGGGTTGTGGGGGAGTGTCCTCCTCAATAAGATAAGTTCTATCTGGAAATCAGTTACGCTGAACAAAATGGCTATCTCAAAATTTTGATTGGATGTGTTTGGGGAATGAAAGGCGTTGGGGAGGGGCTAGTTCCCCTCTATCACTTTCGACTATTAAGACGGGAACTAGCCCTTTGAATTTTCAATTGAATGAGTCTGTTTTGAAGTTTCTACGACAACGCCTTCTATAAAAACCTTATATGCTCCCAGGACATAACTTAAAACCCTTGCTCTGACGGTTGTGGGGGAGTCTCCTCCTCAAAGACACATTTTCTATCTTGAAATAAACTACGCTGAACAAAATGGCTATCTCAAAATTTTGATTGGATGTGTTTTGGGGAACAACGGGCGTGGGGGGGGGGGTAGTTGCCTTCCAATCACCTACGCTGAACGAAATGGCTATCTCAAAATTCTGATTGGATGTGTTTGGGGGAATGATGGGCGTCGGGGGCTAGTCGCCCTCTAATCGCTTTCAACTATTAAAAAGGGCACTAGCCCTTTGAATTTCCAATCGAATGAGCCTGTTTTGAAGTTTCTACGACATTGCCTTCAATAAAAACCTTATATGCCCCCAGGGCATAACTTAAAACCCTTGCCACGAGGGTTGTGGGTGAGTGTTCTCCTCAAGAAGATATTTTCTATCTGGAAATTAGCTACGCTGACATAATGCCTATCTCAAAATTTTGATTGGATGTGTTTGGGGAATGATGGGGGGGGGGGGGCTAGTTGCCCTCCAATCACTTTTGACTATTAAAAAGGGCACTAGCCCTTTGAATTTCCAATCGAATGAAACTGTTTTGAAGTTTCTATGACAACGCCTTCTATTAATACCATATATGCCCCCAGGGCATAACTTAAAACCCTTGCCCCAAGGGTTGTGGGGGAGTGTCCTCCTCAAAAAGATGTGTTCTATCTGGAAATCAGTTACGCTGAACAAAATGGCTATCTCAAAATTTTGATTGGATGTGTTTGGGGGAATGAAAGGCGTTGGGGAGGGGCTAGTTCCCCTCCAATCACTTTCGACTATTAAGACGGGAACTAGCCCTTTGAATTTTCAATTGAATGAGTCTGTTTTGAAGTTTCTACGACAACGCCTTCTATAAAAACCCTATATGCTCCCAGGACATAACTTAAAACCCTTGCTTGACGGTTGTGGGGGAGTCTCCTCCTCAAAGACACATTTTCTATCTTGAAATAAACTACGCTGAACAAAATGGCTATCTCAAAATTTTGATTGGATATGTTTGGGGAACCACGGGCGTGGGGGGGGGGGGGGGTAGTTGCCTTCCAATCACCTACGCTGAACGAAATGGCTATCTCAAAATTCTGATTGGATGTGTTTGGGGGAATGATGGGCGTCGGGGGCTAGTCGCCCTCTAATCGCTTTCAACTATTAAAAAGGGCACTAGCCCTTTGAATTTCCAATCGAATGAGCCTGTTTTGAAGTTTCTACGACATTGCCTTCAATAAGAACCTTATATGCCCCCAGGGATAACTTAAAACCCTTGCCACGAGGGTTGTGGGTGAGTGTTCTCCTCAAGAAGATATTTTCTATCTGGAAATTAGCTACGCTGACATAATGCCTATCTCAAAATTTTGATTGGATGTGTTTGGAGGAATAATGGGCGTGGGGGGGGGGCTAGTTGCCCTCCCATCACTTTGACTATTAAAAAGGGCACTAGCCCTTTAAATTTCCAATCGAATGAGGCTTTTTTGAAGTTTCTACGACAACGGCTTCTATAAAAACCTTATATACCCCCAGGGCATAACTTAAAACCCTTTCCCTGAGGGTTGTGGGGGAGTTTCCTCCTCAAAAACATATTTTGTATCTGGAAATCAGCTACACTGACAAAATGCCTATCTCAAAATTTTGATTGGATGTGTTTGGAGGAATAATGGGCGTGGGGGGGGGGGCTAGTTGCCCTCCCATCACTTTTGACTATTAAAAAGGGCACTAGCCCTTTGAATTTTCAATCGAATGAGGCTTTTTTGAAGTTTCTACGACAACGGCTTCTATAAAAACCTTATATACCCCAGGGCATAACTTAAAACCCTTTCCCTGAGGGTTGTGGGGGAGTGTCCTCTTCAAAAACATATTTTCTATCTGGAAATCAACTAAGCTGAACAAAATTGCTATCTCACAATTTTGATTGGATGTGTTTGGAGGAATGATGGGCTAGGGGGTGGCTAGTTGCCCTCTAGTCACTTTCGACTACTAAAATTGGCACTAGCCCTTTGAATTTCCAATCGAATGAGCCTGTTTTGAAGTTTCTACGACAACGCCTTCTATAAAAACCTTATATGGCCCCAGGGCATAACTTAAAACCCTTGCCCCAAGGGTTGTTGGGGAGTGTCCTCCTCAAAAAGATGTGTTCTATCTTGAAATCAACTATGCTGAACAAAATGGCTATCTCAAAATTTTGATTGGATGTGTTTGGGGGAATGATGGGCGGGGGGGGGGGGTAGTTGCCCTCCAATCAGTTTTGACTATTAAAAAGGGCACTAGCCCTTTGAATTTCCAATCGAATGAGCCTGTTTTGAAGTTTTTACGACAAAGCCTTCTATAAATACCATATATGCCCCAAGGCCATAACTTAAAACCCTTGCCCCGAGGGTTGTGGGGGAGTGTCCTCCTCAAAAAGATAAGTTCTATCTGGAAATCAGCTACGCTGACAAATGCCTATCTCAACATTTCGATTGGATGTGTTTGGGGGAATGATGGGTGAGGGGGGGCTAGTTGCACTCCAATCACTTTTGACTATTAAAAAGGGCACTAGCCCTTTGAATTTCCAGTCGAATTAGGCTTTTTGAAGTTTCAACGACAACGCCTTCTATAAAACCTTCTATGCTCCTAGGGCACAACTTAAAACCCTTGCTCTGAGGGTCTTGGGGGAGTCTCCTCCTCAAAAACACATTTTCAATCTGAAATCAACTACGCTGAACAAAATGGCTATCACAAAATTTTGATTGGATGTGTTTGGGGGAACGATGGGTGTGGGGGGCTAGTTGCTCTCCAATCACTTTCGACTATTAAACAGAGCATTAGCCCTTTGAATTTCCAATCGAATGAGCCTGTTCTGAAGTTTCTACGACAACGCCTTCAATAAAAACCTTAAATGCCCCCAGGGCATAACTTAAAACCCTTTCCCTTAGGGTTGTGGGGGAGTGTCCTCCTCAAAAACATATTTTCTATCTGGAAATCAACTACGCTGAACAAAATGGCCATCTCACAATTTTGGTTGGATGTGTTTGGAGGAATGATGGGCTAGAGGGGGGGCTAGTTGCCCTCCAATCACTTTTGACTATTAAAAAGGGCACTAGCCCTTTAAATTTCCAATCAATGAGCTTGTATTGAAGTTTCTACGACAACGCCTTCTATAAAAACCTTATTAGACCCCAGGGCATAACTTAAAACCCTTGCCCCGAGGGTTTTTGGGGAGTGTTCTCCTAAAAAGATATTTTGTATCGGGAAATCAGCTACGCTGACGAAATGCCTATCTCAAAATTTTGATTGGATGTGTTTGGGGGAATGATGGGGGGGGGGGCTAGTTGCCCTCCAATCACTTTTGACTATTAAAAAGGGCACTAGCCCTTTGAATTTCCAATCGAATGAAACTGTTTTGAAGTTTCTACGACAACGCCTTCTATAAATACCATATATGCCCCCAGGGCATAACTTAAAACCCTTGTCCCAAGGGTTGTGGGGGAGTGTCCTCCTCAATAAGATAAGTTCTATCTGGAAATCAGTTACGCTGAACAAAATGGCTATCTCAAAATTTTGATTGGATGTGTTTGGGGAATGAAAGGCGTTGGGGAGGGGCTAGTTCCCCTCTTATCACTTTCGACTATTAAGACGGGAACTAGCCCTTTGAATTTTCAATTGAATGAGTCTGTTTTGAAGTTTCTACGACAACGCCTTCTATAAAAACCTTATATGCTCCCAGGACATAACTTAAAACCCTTGCTCTGACGGTTGTGGGGGAGTCTCCTCCTCAAAGACACATTTTCTATCTTGAAATAAACTACGCTGAACAAAATGGCTATCTCAAAATTTTGATTGGATGTGTTTTGGGGAACAACGGGCGTGGGGGGGGGGTAGTTGCCTTCCAATCACCTACGCTGAACGAAATGGCTATCTCAAAATTCTGATTGGATGTGTTTGGGGGAATGATGGGCGTCGGGGGCTAGTCGCCCTCTAATCGCTTTCAACTATTAAAAAGGGCACTAGCCCTTTGAATTTCCAATCGAATGAGCCTGTTTTGAAGTTTCTACGACATTGCCTTCAATAAGAACCTTATATGCCCCCAGGGTATAACTTAAAACCCTTGCCACGAGGGTTGTGGGTGAGTGTTCTCCTCAAGAAGATATTTTCTATCTGGAAATTAGCTACGCTGACATAATGCCTATCTCAAAATTTTGATTGGATGTGTTTGGAGGAATAATGGGCGTGGGGGGGGGGCTAGTTGCCCTCCATCACTTTTGACTATTAAAAAGGGCACTAGCCCTTTAAATTTCCAATCGAATGAGGCTTTTTTGAAGTTTCTACGACAACGGCTTCTATAAAAACCTTATATACCCCCAGGGCATAACTTAAAACCCTTTCCCTGAGGGTTGTGGGGGAGTTTCCTCCTCAAAAACATATTTTGTATCTGGAAATCAGCTACACTGACAAAATGCCTATCTCAAAATTTTGATTGGATGTGTTTGGAGGAATAATGGGCGTGGGGGGGGGGGGCTAGTTGCCCTCCAATCACTTTTGACTATTAAAAAGGGCACTAGCCCTTTGAATTTCCAATCGAATGAGGGTTTTTTGAAGTTTCTACGACAACGGCTTCTATAAAAACCTTATATACCCCCAGGGCATAACTTAAAACCCTTTCCCTGAGGGTTGTGGGGGAGTGTCCTCTTCAAAACATATTTTCTATCTGGAAATCAACTAAGCTGAACAAAATTGCTATCTCACAATTTTGATTGGATGTGTTTGGAGGAATGATGGGCTAGGGGGGGGCTAGTTGCCCTCTAGTCACTTTCGACTATTAAAAAGGGCACTAGCCCTTTGAGTTTCCAATCGAATGAGCCTGTTTTGAAGTTTCTACGACAACGCCTTCTATAAAAACCTTATATGGCCCCAGGGCATAACTTAAAACCCTTGCCCAAGGGTTGTTGGGGAGTGTCCTCCGCAAAAAGATGTGTTCTATCTGAAATCAACTATGCTGAACAAAATGGCTATCTCAAAATTTTGATTGGATGTGTTTGGGGGAATGATGGGCGGGGGGGGGGGTAGTTGCCCTCCAATCACTTTTGACTATTAAAAAGGGCACTAGCCCTTTGAATTTCCAATCGAATGAGCCTGTTTTGAAGTTTTTACGACAAAGCCTTCTATAAATATCATATATGCCCCAAGGCCATAACTTAAAACCCTTGCCCCGAGGGTTGTGGGGGAGTGTCCTTCTCAAAAAGATAAGTTCTATCTGGAAATCAGCTACGCTGACAAAATGCCTATCTCAACATTTTGATTGGATGTGTTTGGGGGAATGATGGGTGGGGGGGGGCTAGTTGCACTCCAATCACTTTTGACTATTAAAAACGGCACTAGACGCTGACGAAATGCCTATTTCAAAATATTTGATTCGATTTGTTTGGGGGAATGATGGGCGGGGGGCTAGTTGCCCTCCAATAACTTTTGACTATTAAAAAGGGCTCTAGCCCTTTGAATTTCCAATCGAATGAGCCTGTTTTGAAGTTTCTACGACAACGCCTTCTATAAATACCACATATGTCCCAAGGGCGAAATGACGAAATGCCTATCTCAAAATTTTGATTGGATGTGATTGGGGGAATAATGGGCGTGGGGAGGGGGGCTAGTTGCCCTTCAATCACTTTCGACTATTAAAAAGGGCACTAGCCCTTTGAATCTCCAATCGAATGAGCCTGTTTTGAAGTTTCTACGACAACGCCTTCTACAAAAGCCTTTTATGTCCCCAGGGCATAACTTAAAACCCTTGCTCTGAGGGTTGTGGGGGAGTCTCCTCCTCAAAAACCTATTTTCTATCTGGAAATCAAATACGTTGAACAAAATGGCTATCTCACTATTTTGATTGGATGTGTTTGGGGGAAAGATAGCTATGGGGGGGCTATTTGCCCTCCAATCACTTTCGACTATTAAAAAGGGCACTAGCCCTTTGAATTTCCAATCGAATGAGGCTATTTTGATTAAAAGCTTTTTGAAGTTTCTACGACAGCGCCTTCTATAAAAACCTTATATGCTCCCAGGTATAAATTAAAATCCTTGCTCTGAGGGTTGTTGGGGAGTTTCCTCCTTAAAAACACATTTTCTATCTTGAAATTAACTACGCTGAACAAAATAGCTAGCTCAAAATTTTGATTGGATGTGTTTGGGGTAACGATAGGTGAGGGGGGATGGGTTAGCTGCCCTCCAATCACTTTCGACTATTAAAAAGGGCGCTAGCCCTTTGAATTTCTAATCGATTGAGCCTGTTTTGAAGTTTATACGACATTGCCTTCAATAAAAACCTTATATGCCCCCAGGGCATAACTTAAAACCCTTTCCCTGAGGGTTGTGGGGGAGTTTCCTCCTCAAAATACATATTTTCTATCTGGAAATCAACTATGCTGAACAAAATGGCTACAAAAGCCTTTTATGTCCCCAGGGCATAGCTTAAAACCCTTTCCCTGAGGGTTGTGGGGGAGTTTCCTCCTCAAAATACATATTTTCTATCTGGAAATCAACTACGCTGAACAAAATGGCTATCTCACAATTTTGATTGGATGTGTTTGGGGGAAAGATTGCCATGGGGGGGGGGCTATTTGCCCTCCAATCACTTTCGACTATTAAAAAGGGCACTAGCCCTTTGAATTTCCAATCGAATGAGGCTTTTTTGAAGTTTCTACGACAACGCCTTCTATAAATGCCACATATGCCCCAAGGGCGAAATGACGAAATGCCTATCTTAAAATTTTGATTTGATGTGTTTGGGGGAATGATGGGCGTGGGGGAGGGGGGCTAGTTGCCCTTCAATCACTTTCAACTATTAAAAAGGGCACTAGCCCTTTGAATTTCCAATCGAATGAGCCTGTTTTGAAGTTTCTACGACAACACCTTCTATAAAAACCTTATATGCCCCCAGGGCATAACTTAAAACCCTTGCCCTGAGGGATGTGGGGGAGTGTCCTCCTCAAATACCTATTTTCTGTCTGGAAATCAAATACGTTGAACAAAATGGCTATCTCACAATTTTGATTGGATGTGTTTGGGGGAAAGATGGGCATGGGGGGGGCTATTTGCCCTCCAATCACTTTCGACTATTAAAAAGGGCACTATCCCTTTGAATTTCCAATCGAATGAGCCTGTTTTGAAGTTTCTACGACAACGCCTTCTACAAAAGCCTTTTATGTCCTCAGGGCATAACTTAAAACCCTTGTCCTGAGGGATGTGGGGGAGTATCCTCCTTAAAAACCTATTTTCTGTCTGGAAATCAAATACGTTGAACAAAATGGCTATCTCACAATTTTGATTGGATGTGTTTGGGGGAAAGATTGGCGTTGGGGGGGGGCTATTTGCCAACCAATCACTTTCGACTATTAAAAAGGGCACTATCCCTTTGAATTTCCAATCGAATGAGCCTGTTTTGAAGTTTCTACGACAACGCCTTCTATAAATGCCATATATGCCCCAAGGGCATAACTTAAAACCCTTGCCCCGAGGGTTGTGGGGGAGTGTCCTCCTCAAAAAGATATGTTCTATCTGGAAATCAGCTACGCTGGCAAAATGCCTATCTAAAAATTTTGATTGGATGTGTTTGGGGGAATGATGGGCGTGGTGGAGGGGGGCTTGTTGCCCTTCAATCACTTTCGACTATTAAAACGGGCAGTAGCCCTTTGAATTTCCAATCAAATGAGGCTTTTTTGAAGTTTCTACGACAACGCCTTCCATAAAAACCTTATATGCTCCCAGGGCATAACTTAAAACCCTTGCTCTGAGGGTTGTGGGGGAGTCTCCTCCTCAAAAAGACATTTTCTATCTTGAAATTAACTACGCTGAACAAAATGGCTACCTCAAAATTTTGATTGGATGTGTTTGGGAAAACGATGGGCGTGGGGGGGGGGGGTAGTAGCCCTCCAATCACTTTCGACTATTAAAAAGGGCACTAGCCCTTTGAATTTCCAATCGAATGAGCCTGTTTTGAAGTTTCTACGACGACGCCTTCTATAAAAACCTAATATGGCCCAAGGGCATAACTTAAAACCCTTGCCCCGAGGGTTGTGTATGAGTGTTCTCCTTAAAAAGATATTTTATATTTGGAAATCAGCTATGCTGACGAAATGCCTATCTCAAAATTTTGATTGGATGTGTTTGGGGGAATGATGGGCGGATGGGGGGGGGCTAGTTGCCCTCCAATCACTTTTGACTATTAAAAAGGGCACTAGCCCTTTGAATTTCAATCGAATGAGGCCTTTTCTGAAGTTTCTACGACAACGGCTTCTATAAAAACCTTATATGCTCCCAGGGCATAACTTAAAACCCTTGCTCTGAGGGTTGTGGGGGAGTCTCCTCCTCAAAAACACATTTTCTATCTTGAAATCAACTACGCTGAACAAAATGGGTATCTCAAAATTTTGATTGAATGTGTTTGGGGGAATGATGGGCGTGGGGGGGGCTAGTTGCCCTCCAATCACTTTCGACTATTAAAAAGGGCACTAGCCCTTTGAATTTCCAATCGAATGAGCCGTGTTTTAAGTTTCTACGGCAACACCTTCAATAAAAACCTTATATGCCCCCAGGGCATAACTTAAAACCATTTCCCTGAGGGTTGTGGGGGAGGGTCCTCCTCAAAAACATATTTTCTATCTGGAAATAAACTAAGCTGAACAAAATGGCTATCT
>JAPEVW010000024.1:2877600-2887600 GCA_027921565.1 Artemia sinica
TATATACCCCAGGACATAACTTAAAACCCTTGCCCTGAGGATTGTTGGGGAGTGTCCTCCTCAAAAAGATATTTTATATCTGGAAATCAACTACGCTGAACAAAATGGCTATCTCAAAATTTTGATTGGATGTGTTTGGGGGAATGATGGGCGTGGAGGAGGGGATAGTTCCCCTCCAATCACTTTCGACTATTAAGAAGGGAACTAGCTCTTTGAATTTTCAGTCGAATGAGCCTGTTTTGAAGTTTCTACGACATCGCCTTCTTTTAAAAACCTTATATGCCCCCAGGCCATAACTTAAAGCCCTTGCCTTGAGGGTTGTGGGGGAGTGTCCTCCTCAAAAAGATATTTTCTATCTGGAAATCAGCTAAGCTACGCTGAACGAAATGGCTATCTCAAAATTCTGATTGAATGTGTTTGGGGGAATGATGGGCGTAGGGGGCTAGTTGCCCTCAGATCACTTTCAACTATTAAAAAGGGCACTAGCCCTTTGAATTCCAAATCGAATGAGCCTGTTTTAAAGTTTCTACGACAACGCCTTCTATAAAAACCTTATTTGCCCCCAGGGCATAACTTAAAACCCTTGCCCTGAGGGTTTTGGGGGAGTGTCCTTCTCAAAAACATATTTTCAGTCTGGAAATCAACTAGCCTACGCTGAACAAAATGGCTATCTCAAAATTCTGATTGAATGTGTTTGGGGGAATGATGGGCGTAGGGGGCTAGTTGCCCTCAGATCACTTTCAACTATTAAAAAGGGCACTAGCCCTTTGAATTCCAAATCGAATAAACCTGTTTTAAAGTGTCTACGACAACGCCTTCTATAAAAACCTTATATCCCCCAGGGTATAACTTAAAACCTTTGCCCTGAGGGCTGTGGAAGAGTGTCCTCCTCAAAAACATATTTTGTATATGAAAATCAACTACGCTGAACAAAATGGCTATCTCAAATTTTTTTTCGATGTGTTTGGGGGAATGATGGGCGTGGGGGGAGGGATAATTGCCCTCCAATCACTTTCGACTTATAAAAAGGGCACTAGCCCTTTGAATTTCCAATCGAATGAGCCTATTTTGAAGTTTCTACGACAACGCCTTCTATAAAAACCTTATATAACCCCAGGGCATAACTTAAAACCCTTGCCCTGAGGGGTATGGGGGAGTGTCCTCCTCAAAAACACATTTTCTCTAGTTGGAAATCAACTACGTTGAACAAAATGGCTATCTCACAATTTTGATTGGATTGGAACAAATTCGCTATCTAACAATTTTGATTGGGTTAATGATGGGCGTGGGGGGGCGGGGTCTAGTTGCCCTCCAATCACTTTCAACTATCAAAAAGAAAACTATCCCTTTGAATTTCCAATCCAATGAGCCTGTTTTGAAGTTTCTACGACAACGCCTTCTATAAAAACCTTATATGCCCCCAGGGCATAACTTAAAACCCTTGCCCGAGGGTTTTTGGGGAGTGTCCTCCTCAAAAAGATATTTTATATCTGGAAATCAGCTACCCTCACAAAAAGCCTATCTCAAAATTTGATTGGATGTTTTTGGGGGATTGATGGGAGTGAGGGGGGGCTAGTTGCCCTCCAATCACTTTCGAATATTAAAAGGGCACTAGCCCTTTGAATATCGAGTCGAATGATTCTGTTTTGAATTTGTTACGACAACGATTTCTATAAAAGCCTTACATGCCCCAGGGAATAACTTAAAACCCTTGCCCTGAGGGATGTGGGGGAGCGTCCTCCTCAAAAACCTATTTTCTATCTGGAAATCAAATACGCTGAACAAAATGGTGGGGGGGTGCTAGTTGCCCTCCAATCACTTTTGACTATTAAAAAGGGCACTAGCCCTTTGAATTTCCAGTCGAATGAGGCTTTTTTAAAGTTTCAACGACAACGCCTTCTATAAAATCCTTCTATGCTCCTAGGGCACAACTTAAAACCCTTGCTCTGAGGGTTTTGGGGGAGTCTCCTCCTCAAAAACACATTTTCTATCTTGAAATCAACTACGCTGAACAAAATGGCTGATTGGAAAATTTTGATTGGATGGTTTTGGGGGAACGATGGGTGTGGGGGGCTAGTTGCTCCTCCAATCACTTTCGACTATTAAAAAGAGCACTAGCCCTTTGAATTTCCAATCGAATGAGCCTGTTCTGAAGTTTCTACGACAACGCTTCAATAAAAACCTTAAATGCCCCCAGGGCATAACTTAAAACCCTTTCCCTGAGGGTTGTGGGGGAGTGTCCTCCTCAAAAACATATTTTCTATCTGGAAATCAACTAAGTTGAACAAAATGGCCATCTCACAATTTTGGTTGGATGTGTTTGGGGGAATGATGGGCTAGAGGGGGGGGGGCTAGTTGCCCTCCAATCACTTTTGACTATTAAAAAGGGCACTAGCCCTTTGAATTTCCAATCGAATGAGCCTATTTTGAAGTTTCTACAACAACGCCTTCTATAAAAACCTTATATGCCCCCAGGGCATAACTTAAAACCCTTGCCCTGAGGGTTATGGGGGAGTGTCCTCCTCAAAAACACATTTTCTCTAGTCTGGAAATCAACTACGTTGAACAAAATGGCTATCTCACAATTTGATTGGATTGGAACAAATTCGCTATCTCACAATTTTGATGGGTTAATGATGGGCGTGGGGGGGGGGTCTAGTTGCCCTCCAATCACTTTCACTATCAAAAAGAAAACTATCCCTTTGAATTTCCAATCCAATGAGCCTGTTTTGAAGTTTCTACGACAACGCCTACTATAAAAACCTTATATGCCCCAGGGCATAACTTAAAACCCTTGCCCGAGGGTTTTGGGGAGTGTCCTCCTCAAAAAGATATTTTATATCTGGAAATCAGCTACCCTCACAAAAAGCCTATCTCAAAATTTTGATTGGATGTTTTTGGGGGATTGATGGGAGTGGGGGGGGGGCTAGTTGCCCTCCAGTCACTTTCGAATATTTAAAGGGCACTAGCCCTTTGAATATCGAATCGAATGAGCCTGTTTTGAATTTGTTACGACAACGATTTCTATAAAAGCCTTACATGCCCCCAGGGAATAACTTAAAACCCTTGCCCTAAGGGATGTGGGGGAGCGTCCTCCTCAAAAACCTATTTTCTATCTGGAAATCAAATACTGACAAATGATATTCAAAGATGGTGGGGGGGCGTAGGGGGCTTGCCCTCCAATCACTTTTGACTATTAAAAAGGGCACTAGCCCTTTGAATTTCCAAGTCGAATGAGGCTTTTTTGAAGTTTCAACGACAACGCCTTCTATAAAATCCTTCTATGCTCCCTAGGGCACAACTTAAAACCCTTGCTCTCAGGGTTTTGGGGGAGTCTCCTCCTCAAAAACACATTTTCTATCTTGAAATCAACTACGCTGAACAAAATGGCTGATTGGAAAATTTTGATTGGATGGTTTTGGGGGAACGATGGGTGTGGGGGGCTAGTTGCTCTCCAATCACTTTCGACTATTAAAAAGAGCACTAGCCTTTGAATTTCCAATCGAATGAGCCTGTTTTGAAGTTTCTACGACAACGCCTTCAATAAAAACCTTAAATGCCCCAGGGCATAACTTAAAACCCTTTCCCTCAGGGTTGTGGGGGAGTGTCCTCCTCAAAAACATATTTTCTATCTGGAAATCAACTACGCTGAACAAAATGGCCATCTCACAATTTTGGTTGGATGTGTTTGGGGGAATGATGGGCTAGAGGGGGGGGGCTAGTTGCCCTCCAATCACTTTTGACTATTAAAAAGGGCACTAGCCCTTTGAATTTCCAATCGAATGAAACTGTTTTGAAGTTTCTACGACAACGCCTTCTATAAATACATATATGCCCCAGGGCATAACTTAAAACCCTTGCCCCAAGGGTTGTGGGGGAGGGTCCTCCTCAATAAGATAAGTTCTATATGGAAATCAGTTACGCTGAACAAAATGGCTATCCGAAAATTTTGATTGGATGTGTTTGGGGGAATGAAGGGCTTTGGGGAGGGCTAGTTCCCCTCCAATCACTTTGACTATTAAGAAGGGAACTAGCCCTTTGAATTTTAATCGAATGAGCCTGTTTTGAAGTTTCTACGACAACGCCTTCTATAAAAACCTTATATGCTCCCAGGACATAACTTAAAACCCTTGCTCTGAGGGTTGTGGGGGAGTCTCCTCCTCAAAAACACATTTTCTATCTTGAAATAAACTACGCTGAACAAAATGGCTATCTAAAAATTTTGATTGGATGTGTTTGGGGGAACAACGGGCGTGGGGGGGGGGTAGTTGCCCTCCAATCACTTTCGACTATTAAAAAGGGCACTAGCCCTTTGAATTTCCAATCGAATGAGCCTGTTTTGAAGTTTCTACGACGTTGCCTTCAATAAAAACCTTATATGCCCCCAGGGCATAACTTAAAACCCTTGCCCGAGGGTGTGGGGAGTGTTCTCCTCAAGAAGATATTTTCTATCTGGAAATTAGCTACGCTGACATAATGCCTATCTCAAAATTTTGATTGGATGTGTTTGGAGGAATGAAAGGCGTGGGGGGGGGGCTAGTTGCCCTCCAATCACTTTTGACTATTAAAAAGGGCACTAGCCCTTTCAATTTCCAATCGAATGAGGCTTTTTGAAGTTTCTACGACAACGGCTTCTATAAAAACCTTATATACCCCAGGGCATAACTTAAAAACCCTTTCCTTGAGGGTTGTGGGGGAGTGTCCTCCTCAAAAACATATTTTCTATCTGGAAATCAACTAAGCTGAACAAAATTGCTATCTCACAATTTTGATTGGTTGTGTTTGGGGGAATGATGGGCTAGGGGGGGGGCTAGTTGCCCTCCAATCACTTTTGACTATTAAAAAGGGCACTAGCCCTTTGAATTTCCAATCGAATGAGCCTGTTTTGAAGTTTCTACGACAACGCCTTCTATAAAAACCTTATATGGCCCCAGGGCATAACTTAAAACCCTTGCCCCAAGGGTTGTTGGGGAGTGTCCTCCTCAAAAAGATGTGTTCTATCTAGAAATCAGTTACGCTGAACAAAATGGCTATCTCAAAATTTTGATTGGATGTGTTTGGGGGAATGATGGGCGTGGGGGAGGGGCTAATTCCCCTCCAATCACTTGACTATTAAGATGGGAACTAGCCCTTTGAATTTTCAATCGAATGAGCCTGTTTTGAAGTTTCTACGACGACGCCTTCTTATAAAAACCATATATGTCCCCAGGGCATAGCTTAAAACCCTTGCCCTGAGGGTTGTGGGGGAATGTCCTCCTCAAAAACATATTTTCTATCTGGAAATCAACTACGTTGAACAAAATGGCTATCTCACAATTTTGATTGGATGTGTTTTGTGGGAGCGATGGGCGTTGGGGGGGGCTAGTTACCCTCCAATCACTTTCGACTATTAAAAAGGGCACTAGCCATTTGAATTTCCAATCGAATGAGCCTGTTTTGAAGTTTCTACGACAACGCCTTCTATAAAAACCGTATATGCTCCCAGGGCATAACTTAAAACCCTTGCTTTGAGGGTTGTGGGGGAGTCTCCTCCTCAAAAACATATTTTCTATTTTAAAATCAACTACGCTGAACAAAATGGCTATCTCAAAATTTTGATTGGATGTGTTTGGGGGAACGATAGGCGTGGGGAGGGGCTAGTTGCCCTCCAATCACTTTCGACTATTAAAAAGGGCACTAGCCCTTTGAATTTCCAATCGAATGAGCCTGTTTTGAAGTTTCTACGACAACGCCTTCAATAAAAACCTTGTTTGCCCCCAGGGCATAACTTAAAACCCTTTCCCTGAGGGTTGTGGGGGAGTGTCCTCCTCAAAAACATATTTTCTATCTGGAAATCAACTACGCTGAACAAAATGGCTATCTCACAATTTTGACTGGATGTGTTTGGGGGAATGCTGGGCTAGGAGGGGCTAGTTGCCTTCAATCACTTTCGACTATTAAAAAGGGCACTTGCCCTTTGAATTTCCAATCAAATGAGCCTATTTTGAAGTTTCTACGACAACATCTTTTATAAAAACCTTATTTGGCCCCAGGGCATAACTTAAAACCCTTGCTCCGAGGGTTGCGGGGGAGTGTTCTCCTCGAAAAGATATTTTCTATCTGGAAATCAGCTACGCTGACGAAATCCCTATCTCAAAACTTTGATTGGATGTGTTTGGGGAATGATGGGCGGGGGGGGGGGCTAGTTGCCTTCCAATCACTTTTGACTATTAAAAAGGGCACTAGCCCTTTGAATTTCGAATCGAATGAGCCTGTTTTGAAGTTTTTACGACAACGCCTCAAGTTATACCCCCAGGGCATAACTTAAAACCCTTTGACCGAGGGTTGTGGGGGAGTTTCCTCCTCAAAAAGATATGTTCTATCTGGAAATCAGTTACGCTGACAAAATACCTATCTCAAAATTTGATTGGATGTGTTGGGGGAATGATGGCGTGGGGGAGGGGGGGGGCTAGTTGCCCTTCAATCACTTTCGACTATTAAAAAGGGCACTAGCCCTTTGAATTTCCAATAGAATGAGCCTGTTTGAAGTTTCTACGACAACGCCTTCTACAAAAGCCTTATATGGCCCCAGGGCATAACTTAAAACCCTTGCCCTGAGGGATGTGGGGGAGTGTCCTCCTCAAAAACCTATTTTCTATCTGGAAATAAAATACGTTGAACAAAATGGCTATCTCACAATTTTGATTGGATGTGTTTGGGGGAAAGATAGCCGTGGGGGGCGGCTATTTGCCCTCCAATCACTTTCGACTATTAAAAAGGGCACTAGCCCTTTGAATTTCCAATCGAATGAGGCTTTTTTGAAGTTTCTACGACAACGCCTTCTACAAAAACCTTATATGCCCCCAAGGCATAAATTAAAACCCTTGCTCTGAGGGTTGTTGGGGAGTCTCCTCCTTAAAAACACATTTTCTATCTTGAAATTAACTACGCTGAACAAAATGGCTATCTCACAATTTTGATTGGATGTGTTTGGGGGAATAATGGGCTGGGGGGGGCTAGTTGCCCTCCAATCACTTTCGACTATTAAAAAGGACACTAGCCCTTTGAATTCCCAATTGAATGATCCTGTTTTGAAGTTTCTACGACAACGCCTTCTATAAGGACCTTATATGGCCCCAGGGCATAACTTAAAACCCTTGCCCCGAGGGTTGTGGGTAAGTGTTCTCCTCAAAAAGATATTTTCAATCGGGAAATCAGCTACGCTGACAAAATGCCTATCTCAACATTTTGATTGGATGTGTTTGGGGGAATGATGGGTGGGGGGGGGCTAGTTGCCCTCCAATCACTTTTGACTATTAAAAACGGCACTAGACGCTGACGAAATGCCTATCTCAAAAAATTTGATTCGATTTGTTTGGGGGAATGATGGGCGGGGGGCTAGCTGCCCTCCAATAACTTTTGACTATTAAAAAGGGCACTAGCCCTTTGAATTTCCAATCGAATGAGCCTGTTTTGAAGTTTCTACAACAACGCCTTCTATAAATACCACATATGCCCAAGGGCGAAATGACGAAATGCCTATCTCAAAATTTTGATTGGATGTGTTTGGGGGAATGATGGGCGGGGGGGCTAGTTGCCCTCCAATCACTTTTGACTATTAAAAAGGGCACTAGCCCTTTGAATTTCCAATCGAATGAGCCTGTTTTGAAGTTTTACGACAAAGCCTTCTATAAAACCATATATGCCCCAGAGGCATAACTTAAAACCCTTGCCCCGAGGGTTGTGGGGGAGTGTCCTACTCAAAAAGATATGTTCTATCTGGAATTCAGCTACGCTGACAAAATGCCTATCTCAACATTTTGATTGGATGTGTTTGGGGGAATGATGGGTGGGGGGGGGCTAGTTGCCCTCCAATCACTTTTGACTATTAAAAACGGCACTAGACTTTGACGAAATGCCTATCTCAAAATTTTCATTGGATTTGTTTGGGGAATGACGGGCGGGGGGGCTAGTTGCCCTCCAATAACTTTTGACTATTAAAAAGGGCACTAGCCCTTTGAATTTCCAATCGAATGAGCCTGTTTTGAAGTTTCTACGACAACGCCTTCTATAAATACCACATATGCCCCAAGGGCGAAATGACGAAATGCCTATCTCAAAATTTTGATTGGATGTGTTTGGGGGAATGATGGGCGTTGGGGAGGGGGGCTAGTTGCCCTTCAATCACTTTCGACTATTAAAAAAGGGCACTAGCCCTTTGAATTTTCAATCGAATGAGCCTGTTTTTAAGTTTTCTACGACAATGCCTTCTATAAAAGCCTTATATGCCCCCAGGCCATAACATAAAACCCTTGCCCTGAGGGATGTGGGGGAGTGTCCTCCTCAAATACCTATTTTCTGTCTGGAAATCAAATACGCTGAACAAAATGGCTATCTCATAATTTTGATTGGATGTGTTTGGGGGAAATATTGGCGTGGGGGAGGGGGCTATTTGCCCTCCAATCAATTTCGACAATTAAAAAGGGCACTATCCCTTTGAATTTCCAATCGAATGAGCCTGTTTTGAAGTTTCTACGACAACGCCTTCTATAAATGCCACATATGCCCCAAGGGCGAAATGACGAAATGCCTATCCCAAAATTTTGATTGGATGTGTTTGGGGGAATGATGGGCGTGGGGAGGGGGGCTAGTTGCCCTTCAATCACTTTCGACTATTAAAAAGGGCACTAGCCCTTTGAATTTCCAATCGAATGAGCCTGTTTTTAAGTTTCTACGACAACGCCTTCTATAAAAGCCTTATATGCCCCAGGGCATAACTTAAAACCCTTGCCCTGAGGGATGTGGGGGAGTGTCCTCCTCAAATACCTATTTTCTATCTTGAAATCAAATACGTTGAACAAAATGGCTATCTCACAATTTTGATTGGATGTGTTCGGGGGAAAGATGGCGTGGGGGGGGGGGGGGCTATTTGCCCTCCAATCACTTTCGACTATTAAAAAGGGCACTATCCCTTTGAATTTCCAATCGAATGAGCCTGTTTTGAAGTTCTACGACAAGCCTTCTATAAAAGCCATATATGCCCCAGGGCATAACTTAAAACCCTTACCCCGATGGTTTTGGGGGAGTGTCCTCCTCAAAAAGATATGTTCTATCTGGAAATCAGCTACGCTAACAAAATGCCTGTCTCAAAATTTTGATTGTATGTGTTTGGGGAATGATGGGCGTGGAGAAGGGGGGTTGTTGCCCTTTAATCACTTTCGACTATTAAAAAGGGCACTAGCCCTTTGAATTTCCAATCGAATGAGCCTGTTTTTAAGTTTCTACGATAACGCCTTCTATAAAAGCCTTATATGCCCCAGGGCATAACTTAAAGCCCTTGCCCTGAGGGATGTGGGGGAGTGTCCTCCTCAAAAACTATTTTCTATCTGGAAATCAAATACGTTGAAAAATGGCTATCTCACAATTTTCATTGGATGTGTTTGGGGGAATGATGGGCGTGGAGGAGGGGGGCTTGTTGCCCTTCAATCACTTTCGACTATTAAAAAGGGCAGTAGCCCTTTGAATTTCCAATCAAATGAATCTTTTTGAAGTTTCTACGACAACGCCTTCTATAAAAACCTTATATGCTCCCAGGGCATAACTTAAAACCCTTGCTCTGAGGGTTGTGGGGGAGTCTCCTCCTCAAAAAGACATTTTCTATCTTGAAATTAACTACACTGAACAAAATGGCTATCTCAAAATTTTGATTGGATTTGTTTGGGAAAAGGATGGGCGTGGGAAGGGGGGTAGTAGCCCTCCAATCACTTTCGACTATTAAAAAGGGCACTAGCCCTTTGAATTTCCAATCGAATGAGCCTGTTTTGAAGTTTCTACGACGACGTCTTCTATAAAAACCTTATATGGCCCCAGGGCATAACTTAAAACCCTTGCCCCGACAGTTGTGTATGAGTGTTCTCCTTAAACAGATATTTTATATTGGAAATCAGCTATGCTGACGAAATGCCTATCTCAGCATTTTGATTGGATGTGTTTGGGGGAATGATTGGCGGAGGGGGGGGGT
>JAPEVW010000024.1:2892600-2905100 GCA_027921565.1 Artemia sinica
AAACGCCCTCTATAAATACCATATATGCCCCCAGGGCATAACTTAAAACCCTTGCCCTGAGGGTTGTGGGGGAGTGTCCTCCTCAAAAAGATATGTTCTATCTGGAATTCAGCTACGCTGACAAAATGCCTATGTCAAAATTTTGATTGGATGTGTTTGGGGGAGTGATGGGCGTGGGGGGGGGGGGGGGGGGGGCTAGTTGCCCTCCAATCACTTCGACTATTAAAAAGGGCACTAGCCCTTTGAATTTCCAATCGAATGAGCCTGTTTTGAAGTTTCTACGATCAACGCCTTCTATAAAAGCCTTATATGCCCCAAGGGTATAAACTTAAAACCCTTGCCCTGGGGTTGCGGGGGAGTTTCCTCCTCAAAAACCTATTTTCTATCTGGAAATCAAGTACCCTGAACAAAATGGCTATCTCACAATTTTGATTGGATGTATTTGGGGGAATGATGAGCGAGGGGGGGGGCTAGTTGCCCTCCAATCACTTTCGACTATTAAAAGGGCACTAGCCCTTTGAATTCCCAATCAAATTAGTTTGTTTTGAAGTTTCTACGACAACGCCTTCTATAAAAACCTTATATGCTCCCAGGGCATAACTTAAAACCCTTGCCCTGAGGGTTCTGGGAGAGTGTCCTCCTCAAAAACACATTTTCTATCTGGAAATCAACTACGTTGAACAAAATGGCTATCTCAAAATTTCGATTGGGTGTGTTTGGGGGAATGTTTGGCGTGAGGGGGGGGGTAGTTGCCCTCCAATCACTTTCGACTATTAAAAAGGGCACTAGAACTCTCGATTTCCAAATGAATGAACCCCATTTGAAGTCTCTACGACGACCCCTTCTATATGAAGTGCCCTGCTTTAAAGAAAAAATAATTATGAACTGTACATTGTGTCAACTTTGATCTTATATGCCCTCACGGCATAACGTTAAACTCTTGCCCCGATGGTTGTTGGGGAGTGTCCTCCTCAAAAAGATATTTTCTATCTGGAAATCAACTATGCTGAACAAAATGGCTATCTCAAAATTTTGATTGGATGTGTTAGGGGGAATGATGGGCGTGGGGGGAGGGGGGCTAGTTGTCCTCCAATCACTTTTGACTATTAAAAAGGGCACTAGCCACTCCAATTTCCAGTCGAATGAGTCCTTTTTGAAGTTTCTACGAGAACTCCTTCGATACGAAGTGCCCGGGTATGGAGAAAAAATAACAAAAAAATACACATTTTGCCCACATCGTTCTTTACTTAGGCACTGCTAGCGCGCTGCCTATGATTAAAAACCTAAGACTATGACGTCATTCTCAATCTTGACCATGAAAATACAGTTTTTTCGTTAAAAAAAGATTTCATATTAAAAAAAACTTTTTTTAATTACTAAGAGCTTTTAACCTCATCAATTTCCTTTAAAATGAACCATTAAATAACTCTCTACAATGTTCCAGTGCCCCACTATCTGAGGAAAAGAATAAAAGAAAAAAAAGATGTCGTATATGCATAATATCGTGGTTTCAGTCACTTTTTTTTATTTTCAAGCCAGTAAATTTCTCTTGCTGTTAAAGCCAAGGGACTATATTTTTCCTATATAGGATATTTGGACAAGGTGGTTTTAATACTGTGCTCCGTTTTTTGATCTGATACTAGTTTTAGGAGTTATGATCTATTTCGTTTTTTACTATGGGAGGTGATCGTCTCTTATTAGGTTGTTAGCTACCGCTACAACCCGGATTATATAATCACATCATGATGACCAGCATCATAACATAGGTTTTACTTTTTTACGTCATTTATGGTTATAACTTATGATTTTCTTTAAAATGACCCATTAAAAAGCTCTCAATATGTTTTAGTCTGACACTACTTTTAGTGGATTATGGGCTATTTTTTGTTGTTATGGGACGTGTTCGTTTTTCACTTGGTTGCAGCTAGGTCTTAAGCTTTGAATCTGGTTTTCTGTATTCTGTAATGATCGACACTCTACAGGATTTACTTTTCTGCACAGGTAAGAAGGATGGATACGCGCAGCCAATCACAGTTTGGTTTAAAACAAACCGTCTTACAAATGAGCAGAATACCGTATTCAAAGCTAAATTTGAAAATGGACTTGAACCATTAAATGGAAACCTGGTAATAAATATCACTACGGTTCATATCATGAGCTTTAAGTCAAAAACAGCAGGAGCTTTAAGTCAAATATTTTACGTGACTAGCTTTGCCCACGCGGTTCAATTGTAGCGTTTTGATACACTTGATATGATATCTTTTAATATTTTATGCTACAGTCTAAAATTTGCGTTACATTAGAAAAATATTAGTTTTATTTGCTAGGTATTTTTTTTTTAACTGTTGAACTCCTCCAGTTATCTCTTTGAGTTGCATAAAAAAAGAGGTTTTGTTCAAATGCAAACAAGATAACAAAAGAGCGCTCAAAGTTAGTTTCTGAGTGAGAAATATATGAGTGCGGAAGCAACACTATTGTTTTCCATTTTCTTCTAGTATTTTTGTCTGTCACACAGAAACTGATGTGATCATTATAATTGTGCCACAAAAATCTTTCGTTGTGTAATTTGTTCAGAAAAGCGACACTTTGTTTTAACTGCCGATAACGCTGACTGGAAATAAATTCATTGTCAACGCTGCGAAGCAAGCTGCGAAGATGAATAAAACTCCTGTGGATGATAAACTTCCTGTATTTGTGTTTCCCCATATTTTAAATTTTTACCTTGATAATCCTAAAAGTTTGAAGCAAGTTTTGACTATCTATAATCCCTATGATAGTACGATTCTGTTCAAAGGTGTGTAGGCTTAATAAAGTAAACTTAACTGTGCTATATAAATGTTTGACTTGGCCATACCTATGGTTAAGGTATGGCTACTTGTAAGAAAAGAATCAGGTAGGAAAAAGAAGAAAAATGAATGTTTGGCTTTTCTAATTATTTCTCCACTGAAAGACTACTATATACTGGTCCTTCCAAATACAAGTAGGCCTAGTCTACTATTTTCTTAAGTTGAGAAATAGTCAAAGTAGGCTTAAGTTGGGCTACAAAAATTAATGCAAACTTCCAAATCTAGCCTTGTTCTATGTTTTCCCTTTTTTTGGGGGGGGGGGCTTAATAAACATTATAAATTTTACAGCTCTTCTAAAGCTATAGCCTACTTATAACTCAATGCAGCACCAAGATACCTCAGGCCAATACAGCTACACATGCATCTCTTTCCTCCTCTATCATAACCTATTCAAAGCCTCCCTCTTTACACCCTCTCTAGAAGTTCTCATTTCATCAAAAATTTGCTTATGAAATCCTCCCATGCCATTTAGGGACAACCTGTTTTTTGTTTGGCCCTAGACCAATGACCAACAAGAATGATCTTTGGCAATCTCTCATCCTTTATCCACAGAATGTGTCCTAGCCATCTCAACCTTTCTCTCATTATAGACCTAGAAAGCAGTACTAAGCTACATTTTTTGTGCAGCTTACTGTTTAAGATACAGTCAGTCACTAGGTTTCCCAAAGCAATTTATAGCCTAGGAAATTTCTCTAGAAAATTTTTTAGCAAACTGTCCTCTCTTTTGGAATCCCCATGCCTCACAACCACACTTGACTACTGCCATCACTATAGCTTCCAATGTTCTAATTTTTGGTTTTCAGACTTATTTTCCTGGCTTGCCTATTCTACTTTTAACATCTTCACTGCACCCTCTATCTTTACTAATTATACTACCCAAGTGAATCAATGTGCTTGATAGATCTTCTTCTTACCCAACATCACCTTCACTTATTCCTAGTCTTAGCAACTTAGTTTTCTCAACCCAATTGGATCTGTGCTATGCTATTGCCTTTGCTGTGCTCCTAATGACAAAGTCTATATAAGTAGGTATAAGCTACAATCCAGCTTAACCCCTGATTTGATACAAAACCAGCCACTAGCCTCATTTCCTACCTTAACTGCAATAATATTATTCATGTACATAGCACTAATCACTTTTGTGTATATATCTGGTATACCATACAAGGATAGGACCTATGCTAAAGCTATTTTATCAACTGAATTAAATGTTTGCTCATAATCTATAAAACCAAAGACTAAAGAGGTTTGATGACTTAGGCACTTTTGAATTATTAATCTGAGACTGAAAATTTAGTCAGTGTATCCTCTTCTCAAAACATAACTGTTCTTCTCTTAAAACTTAATCTACAGCATCTTTAAGTTTAAAAAGTATCATCATACTGAGCAATTTGCTTCCTGTAGAAACCAAGCTGATGCCTCTATAATTACCACTCTTAGGCCTGCTCTTATCACCTTTATTACTAAGGAGTTTAATTAGATTGACTAAAGTTGCTAGGTACTTCCCCTTTTTGAAAATCATATTCATAATTTCAGTTAGATATCTCTAATTTCAAAACCACCATATTTAAAAGAACTCATTTACCACACTATCAGCACCCATCCCTTATTATTTTTTAATCTTTTAGTAATGTCAATATTTTTATCTTCTCATCCAAAGTGCCATAGTCTTTTTTATTATTTTCTAAATCTTTTCCTATAACTCTCTTCCACTTTCCAGATCTTCAGTAATCTTATCCTTGGCCTCCTCACACCTCCTTAATTCACATCTTAATGCTTCTTTACTTTCTTTACATTCCTCTTATTTTTGGATGATCTATCACTCAAATAATTCTTACACAAGCCCCTTCTCCTCTCTATTAAACATAGAGCTTTTTTGTTAATACTCCAAACTGTGATTCTAACTTTCTTCCCTAAAAAAGTCATCAGTGACTTCACAAGGTATTTTCCTAAAGTTATTGCACCCATATTCTACATTGTCAAATTTTAAACTCTCCAGTTTAGTATCCTACTATTCCTGGAATGTTTGTCTTGAATTCTCATCCTAGAGTCTACCAATTTCACAGCCTCCTGGGAGGTAGTTACCCTTGCTAAATTTCAGCTTCAGGTTAACCCTAGACACTACTAGCTGTGTCATTTACTAGGCTATAATTTCCTTGAGGGTGCCACTCCTCAAGGCCACCCTTTACCACTGTTAGCATTCATGGTGTTGGTTAGGAAAATTTGAGGAAGATCTAGCCACTATGAGACCATGCAAGCAGGATTTCCATGTCAGGGATAGGGATGGAGAAAAGAAATTATGAAAGAGCAGAGACCCCAAACCATATCATAGTACCAGAACAGCTCTAACTTTTTATATCCAGCCTATCCTTTTTATAGGAAAGATTGCAATAGCAAAAACATATGCTAGCATCATTTCAATCCTCAATAGATGCTGTATCTAAATGTAATATTTTCTTCCCTGAAATTATGACCCCAATAGTCCCAGAGGTATTAGTCCACAGTTTGGCCTCCTTGTAAGGAAAGTCTATAAAATTCTAAAAACAACTTAAAAAAAATACTAAAATACATATTTATATCATTTATATCCAGGAGCATATGCTTTCTGGGGAAAATATAAACTTCCTGAACAGATCCCATTCACACATTGTCTTTTTAGAGCCAGCAAGATCTATGGCAGGGTGTCTGTCTGGAAACATGGCAATATATAATAGGAAGGAACTTTTGGCTAAGCCAACAATTAGAAGCCATAGTCGGTTGTATGTCTCTGTTGAGGGAATTGAGTTCATCAACATAAACATGCCTACTATTTACAACAATACTGTCTCTCTGACAAAGTTCTCAAAAGCAGCAGATGTCCTAAGACAACATTTGGAGTCTCTTGAGCTTTGTGGGTGTAAGTGGCTAATTTCCGGGGACCTCAACTGTATTCTATCCAATATTTTTATGAATTGTCTCCCCATCACTTTTAAGATTTGGTCAAAGTCTCTGGATTTTATGTACACCCATACTAGTGGTCATATCTCCAATATTGACCACATACTTTCATGCACATCCATTTCTAGTCTTCCAGTTACAGTTTGCACTGACAATCCAATTAGTGACCATTCCAGACTTTTGTTTCAGATGCAGCCAACACAGAGCACTATTTACTCTTGTTCCAGAAAGTGGGTCTACAAGCAAAATTGGGAGAAATGCAATATTCCCCTTTACATCACCACAGTTGCTTTGGTCCTAAGTTGCATCAAAGTTCCTTTTCATCTACTCTGTTCCTTCCAAAGTTTCAGCCATGGTTGATTTTAACTCTTATTACCATCAAGTATTCCATGCTCTTAAAGTTGCTGAAGAAAAAGGGGGTTCCTACAAGACGAGCCAAAATTGGGACAGAAAAACCAATGTGGTCTATATCCACTGAACTCCAGTCAGCAAAATGACATGCAAAAACCTGGCTAAACATTTGGATTGCTTGTGGAAGACTGCTATGCAGGACTGTATTTGAGCTGAAACAGAGCACAAAACACAACTATAAAGCTGAAATGAAGAGGTACTGAATTATCTGGCAACAGTTCACTGGAGATAAAAAATTGTGGCTAAGCCTAATCAGACCAGACAATCATCCATCTAGTACTTCTCTGATACTACATGATTGGCACTCTTACTATACTTTGATGTATGGAGATGAGAATCTTATTATAACCAATCAATATGGAATGGAAGTTTCCAGCTGGCTTGCACGTTTCTCAGGGCAGCATTGTGTTGTTCCCATTTCCCTTGAGAAGACCAAGTCACCTGTCAGAAAAATACTTTCCAAAGCAAAGAATGGGATGGACAGCAATGGTCTTTCAATAAAACATCTCAAGCACTTACCTGAATGCTTCTATTTCCATCTTCAGCTTATCTTCCAGATGTGCATCTCCAGGGGTTTTGTTCCAAACTCTTTCCTGAAAGGTGTCATTTCATCTGTTGCCAAAAAAGGAAAAGATCCAAACAAATGCAAATCTTATAGACCCATAACCATCTTGAGCAAAGTGTTTGAAAATGTGATCTTCTCTGAGCTTGATACTGGATATTTTGGGGACAATCAGCGTGGATTCCAGAAAGGTCTTGGGTGCCCAGAGGCTCATTGCCTTCTTGCTAACATACTTATGGACTTGGAAGGAAAAAAGTCCCCTCTGTATATGTGCACTATTGATATATCAAAAGCATTTGATAGCATCAATCTCATGCAAGCAATGAATGTTCTACTGCACAATGGACTAAGTTTGAGCATAGTGAGTACTCTGAAATTTGGTACAGAAATTTGACTGTGTTAGCCAAGTGGAAAGGCAAAATTCCAGATCCTGTAAAAATCAGAAGAGGTGTAAGGCAAGGCAGTGTTCTAAGTCCTCTTATTTTCAAACATGCCATCTCCAAGATTCTGGGCTGTATTTGCCCTCTCTCCTATTGCATGGCACTGACCTATCTTTCTTGGCACATGCTGATGATGTCCTTCTGCTCAGTAGATCCAAAGCAGACTTACAAGAGAACCTGAATCAACTCTTAAGTGATTTTCAACCTATTGGGCTTTCTATTAATATTGATAAGTGCGAATTTTTGTCCTTTAATGCACTGCAAAGTGATTTTGTCACTCTTGGAAATCATGTTGCCCCTACAGTATCAGAGCTGAGATATCTTGGTATAATGATTGCAGAAAACAATTATTAAAACTAGACAAGCAATTGTTAAGCAAAGAACTGAAGCCACTAAATGTGCTTATGCGTCTGTAGTGCCAAATTGTGGATGCTACTCCAGGAAATATCTTGCCTCGATTTATTGTTCAGTCTGCTCACCACACATAACCTACCTTGCTGGTGCGTCCCACATGCCGTCAGTGAGAGACACTGAAAGCATCAAAAAGTGCTACTATAAATTTGCCAAATTTTTACTGTACATACCCAAGCATTATAGGAATTCCCGCCTTGAAAAATATGGTCTTAAGGAGCCATCCAAACAATGGTCTAGCATTCGAAATAATTCAGTGCTAAAAGTTAATGTAGATAGACAACATTTCTCACTTGCATTTACTTGAGTGTCATGAATTACTTAACAAAAATCAACCCCCCCCTCCCCCCTATATATATATATATAGCTAATATTATCCCCCCTTAATATATATAGTCAATATTATATATATCCAATGCAGTTCTCTGTTTCTTGATGTCATAAATATTGCTTCTTTGCCATTAAATCTATTTTGAACAAAAGAAAGGCATATGGCAAAATGCATGGAACATATATACTTTGGGCTATATATCTGCACATTATGGGGGTAAGGGTAAAGTAAAGTGAAGCATTTTTAGGAATGGTATAAGTAAGTGTTTTAGAATTTTTGTTCAGAATTTTATAAGAGTTTTATTTTGATTAGGCCTATTTGTAGACTAATACCATCCCAGATGTAGCCTTAAATTAAGGTATCAGTTTAGTACTCCCATTTTCCATCAGAAAACACTACAGAATTCTGAAATGTTCTTTAAGAACATTCTTAAGTACTTACTTATATCATTCCCAAGTACTGACTACTTTACTTGGTCTGCAATCTTGATTCAGTAAATTTTGTTGGATGGCAGAAAAAAAAATGTTTTGTGGATCAATTTCATTAGCAACTGTTTGTCAACAGATATTTGCTGTTGTAACCTAAGTTTTTCTGTGGATATGGCAGATATATTTTGTGCTGGTGCTGACATGTGTTGATATATATTGTGAAAGTGAGTTGAAGTGATATTACCAATGTTCCCAAAACTGCAGAATGTATTTATTAGGTCAGCTCTGTCAGGTCAGAAGTGAAGACTAGGCAAGTGTAGTTTCTGTATTCTCTGGTGATATGATAGTCATGTCAGGTATGAATTTATTCTAGTTTGTTGAAGAGCCTTTTTGAGCAAGTTCCATAGATAATCAGACCATACTCTATTACTGGTATAATGTTCTCAGTGTAGAGTTTAAGGAGGGCTCTATCAATACTATGTAATTGTATTTGTTTAGTAAAACAAATACAATAGCTTGGAGTTTATTTGCGACTTCAGCAAGTGTTTTTTTTATTGTCCATGCTCCAATGTCATATGCAAAAATTCCATGTGGTATATGAATTTTAATTCTGTCATATATAATATGAATAATAAACTGCCAAACACAGCTCCCTGTGGGAGTCCCTTTTTAACATGTCTTGGGGTTGATAGTTTTCCATTTAGTTTAACTTTGGAAGTTCTATTGTCTAGAAAATTATGAATAAATTTTCTAATTGGCTTAGAGAATCTTAATGCCTGACATCTCTCCCCTAGTATATCTTTTCGCGAATTGTCATATGCTCCTTCTAAATCAATCATCACAGCACCCAGTATTAATCCATTGAAGGTTTATGTGTTCATTAGTAACAAGTTTCATAATGATGTCTATAGTTGAATGGTAAGTTCTAAATCCAGCTTGATTTTTTGGGATGTTATTGGTCTCTATATGCGACTGGATACAATTGTACACCATTTTCTCAAACAGCTTTCCAAGGGTTGGTAAACATGCTATGGGCCTGTATGACTTTGGTTCATCTTTGGGTTTTCCAGGTTTGGCTACAAAGTGTTGTAATTGCTTGTTTCCATTGCTGGGGGAATACTCCTTGTGATCTATACACAATATAGACAAAAGAATTTGCTAACTATATTTCTTCTTTTTTATATTTTGTCCATCATTTGGTAGTTTTGATTTGTCATACTTATGCCATCTATCACCCCTTTCTTGTAGCATCTTCAAAATATACAAAGGCAGGATTGGTTTATTTTTGTAAAACAGTCTGCTAGTAAATATTATTTTAATTAATTAATACCTTAATTTGCACTTCGGAGCGAAATAGGGTCCATGATGGATCTGTTCTGCTCTGCGTCAGTGATGTTAATTTGGAATGTCACTGTGAAATTGGCCCAGTGATGTTGCATTAGTTGGCAGCTGAGAGGGATGGACTGTCCCACTTATATTTCCATGGCTTGTTGTTCCATTCTTTGCCAAATCTTGACTTGAAGGAGGCACTACTGGGTGCAGTCACGGTCTTGTCTTGGAGGTTGTTTTAGTCATTGGAAATATGCTCTGTAAAAAAGTTTTGGTGTATTCTGGTCTTCACTCTTTGCTTTGCTAGCTTCTGTGAGTATATTGGTGCATATCAATCTCTATATATTCCAGTGTTAGCACTACAGTGCAATAACTCGTCTTGGATAGAAACAGTTGAAATTTAATAAGAAATTGCACTGCAACTTGCTCTGCCAAAATCATATTTGGAAAAATCTTTCAGAGTATCAGTGAACCCAAAAAAGTAATTTAGTGCTATTACTAATACTGCTTGATTGCTTTTTTCCTATTTTTCCTAATGATGGAAAAAATTCAACATTGCCATAAAAATAAACAAGTTGGGTTTTGTAATGTTCTAATGTAAATAATAATCTTGTGAATTTTGCAGGAGTTGATTTTCAAACTATCATCAGGAAACTGTTTTGCATTTGAAGTCCAATTGGTTAAGGTTTGGTTAAAGTTACCAACTGATAGAAAACTTAGAAACTAAGCCAAGATACACTAACATTATTTCATTATTAGATATAGACATTTCCATGACGCTAGGACTTAAGTAAACCACCACAACTCTAAAAGGACTTTTGAACCCAAGCAACTTCACATCAACAACTAAACATTCACTTACGCTTGAGGTCATCAACGTCCATATACTCTAACAATGTATGAACATAAATGAAAATTCAATACTTATAGTTGCTGTTAATTGTGAGGTAAAAATCACACGTGTTGGAAATACGCCTCTGGTTGTTGAAAGTTCTAAGGTAGAATTATTCTTTAATAGAAAAAATATGAGTGTTTTGGCTGGTATTAGGGCTTGAAATTCATCAATTTTCAGAGATAAATAGCCTATGTCTGTGTAATGAACCAATAAGTCACTCCACTATTTCCCCACCAAAAGGCTTCAATTTTGCAACCCTCAGTACTGCTTTCCCATTTCCAATATTCCAACCTGTTTTGGCTGCTGCTTCCATTTCATTAAGTTATTTTTGCAAAACTTTTTAATTTTTCTTGTGTGGTTCGTTTGATCATGAAAGAAACCAAAACCTGGAAATATAGTCCTTATACTTTACAGATCATTTTGACAGGAAAAAAGAAGCAGCATTCTGTTCCACGGGGCTGCAAAAATATTTGTTATTGAAGCAAAATTTTCCAGGTTTCACTACACCAAGGGATACAGGGGACATACATTTAACAGGACAGTTTAGTAGGGTGAATTTGTTTAAAAATTCCATGTTCTTTGTGATTTGCTGTTTCTCTGACATGGAACTTTATCTTTGGCAAGTCTAACCATAATAAGATTTTTTTTTGCTTTATGTCAAATTTGTCTAGACTATTTGTCAGAAGACAGCTTGCTGCTGATATTTTGCTCAAGTTTTTAGCTCAGAGTATTCAATTCAGTTTTGATACTGGTTGCAGTGGGTATTTTTATGTCCTTAACTGAACATTTTGTGTCTCAACACTGGTTCATCTGTCACTAAAAGGTTTAGCAGCTTATCAAAATTGTCCTGAACCCTTTCTATAATGTTAATAAATAATATTTTGATCTTATTTTTAATAATATTCTTTATTGTTCATGTCACATTAACTATTTTGACTGACTTCAGCCTGTTTACAATCAGGACAATACCACACCAAACCAAGGTGACGTGTCATATTTCTAAATAAGCAATATCTTGGTTCAATCATTTCAGTGCATAAGCTGGCATTGAAATATTTTGGTGGAAAACTTCTCAGCAAATGGTGAATGTAAGACAACTGGTTAACACAGAGGACATGACTTGGAATATCTTGGAAGATCAGAGGTTGTAGGGGGGGGGGGGTGCATTGTCAGAAAACCAACCATGACAATTGGAGAGCATAAAATGAGGAATGTAATGGTGCTATTATTATGTGTTTCCTTTAGATATGCTCAAACACTACAAATTGTCAGTGTGGATAATAATGGAAGAAAACATGGTAATTTGAAAAATAGAAACATGCTGCATATTCTTTATTTTGATTTTGTTTATGAAATATACAACAGGAGAGGGTAGACCTGTCTAATAGCATCAGTTAGGACGGCCGATGGGCTCGCACCCCCCCCCCCCCCCCCTCCCTCCGAGTAGGTTTTGAAAATTACCTTTTGATGTATTTTAATTGAGAAAAAAAAGACATTGGGGTAGAAATATCCATCAATAGGCTTTTTCCACCATCCAATTATTAACTAATTGTACTTTGCAACAATTCTCTGTTGGCTCATGACAACCAGAAGTGTTGGCCAACGAAGTTTGTTAGTGAATAATTCTGAGAAAGATAAATTTGGCAGGAAATTACAAAATTATACAAGCTTGGGAAAATAGCTGGAGATACAGCTTAAACCGACTTTGTAAAATTGAAGAAGAAGGGTATTTAGTTAACTTTTAATCAGCATAAGTTTATATCGAAATGTGAATAGCGATTGAAGTCGAGGATAGTTAAAACGAAATCTAATTGTTTGAATTATTTAAGTGGAAACTTACACAACCAAATATATCTTTAAAAAATAGTAAATAATTTAGAATTTAATTTCTGATAAAACAGACCTTTATG